>JARHVA010006992.1:670000-725000 GCA_037957365.1 Torreya grandis
AAAACAATCTCTTGAAAATAACCTTGGCCAAGGGAGATATTGAGGCTCAACAAGTTTGTAATCAAGGTAAGTATTCCTTACTTTATTCATCCTTTGTAAGAGTAGATAGATAATGTAATTGTGCTTCTCTTCCATGCAATAGGACTATGGATACATTGGCATGAGTATATGTCTTCTATGAATATTTATTTTAGTTTGTTTCTTTTATAACCCCCACTTTGTGCCACAAGATTTGGTGTGCACTAGATTAGATTTACTTTCTTTTTTATTAGAATAGAGTAAATATCAAAACATAGGACTCTTTTAGGGTTGTTACATGATTATGTTAGAATATAGTATTTATAACCCTTACTAACATGGTGTATTATGACAAGTGATCCCATAATTAGGCCTATTAGATCCCCATATTGGTCATGTTTCTACTTAAAAAATGTATTCCCAATCAGAAGTGTAGTTATGCTCTATATTTTTTTAGCTAGGATTGATTTATAGACATGATGCATTTTTGATTGCATATAAAGTGTGTAAGAAAATATATACTTTGGGTGCACACTTATAACTTTTAACTTGTGCCTTGTGCATATTTAATATTTGATATTTTTTATATGGAGACATGTGTGAGACTTTCCTATGAAAGGCCAGGCACTAAAGTATAGTATCATAAAGATGTTTGAGATATCTGAACCTATGAAGGGAATAATACATAGTCTAGAAAATGGTGTATGAATAATGGAAGTATAGATGAAAACTTATGAATTTGAGTGTGGGACCTCATCTCTTAGAATTAAAAATTCCCCTGAATAAGAGCACATATGATAAACAAAAATATCATGTGAGTTCACACAGTTGGAGTCTACATTTTATGCACTTCCTTCGTTACCACTACCTAAACTCTAAGGACCTTGTGCATAATATTGCATGCATGTTGTATTATATGTTAACCATAAAGGTAGGGATTTATTTTTGAAAGATGAAAAACAAGGATATTTTCATAGGCAATCATAGACACTTCATTGAGGTGATGATTTTCATCGAGTATCGTCCTCAGGAACTTGTATGGGACATCCATACACAAGCCTATTTCTAAGGGACTTGTTACTATGAAAGCTTGAAAACATTTTACACAATGTTTTATGAACTCTATACTGAATGGGGTGACCTAGAGGGTCAAAAATTATGTTTTTTTACATAGAAAATAATCTCATTATCTATTTCAAACCCACTAAATATAATTTACATACATTTCCAAATGTTTTATTTAGTAAATCTATACATAGGTTGATTCTCAAAATAACAATTTTTATCTTTATTTGATTTGATAACAACCTATAATGTTTAGAACCAACCCACTCTAAGAAATTTATATTTTATAAAATAAACTCATCCTTAGAGTTAGTCCATTAACCTGGTGTGTTGGTGGCATGAGTAATTATTTAATTAGATCCATATATAAACAAATAAAGGTTTCTTTTTATAGGGGACTTGGCACTTTTTTGGTGTACATATATACACTATTGGACATGAAGAATATATCCCTTTATCATCCCAATTTGTAAACCTATTTCTAGGACAAGTCATAATCCAATTCTAAAGCACTCAAAAATAGAGTCAAATTAGGCATTATCAAGTACAAAAGTCAATCCTTAGCTATATACATATAGTGAAGGAGAAAAATTACATAATCACATTAGGTGGGATAACTATGTCTGGCCTTAATTCACTCCTAAAAATATTGGCTATGTAGGAAGTTATAAATCATCATATGGGGGTGATTGGAGTTATCTCATCCCATTACACTTTCCCCATGTTTATACTTTTCTTTCCCTCACAAGCACATCTAGGATTTCAAAGCAAAAGAAACTAAGTTTTTGATTTATGCACATCATCAAGGTTTGGCGTCAAAAACACATAGCAAATAAATTAAATTTTAGGTGACCATATAGTCATTGTGCCCTACTTATATGTAGGTCAATATTGACTAGTGATACCAGCTTTATTCTATAGAACTAACCCAACAAAGACAAAAAATTAGTTTCATAATCAAATGAAACACATACTTATCTCATATTTTTATGTCTATCATATAACCACAATCATTCAATCAACCAAAAAAGCTATGTATTTTCATCTCCTTAGTACTTTATAAATTTAGAATATGCCACTTGTCAATATAAAATAATCAATCATCATATTTTAAATTTATATGTATGTTTGAATGGCATTCTATTTAACTAAATTACATTTCAAATTTATATCTTAATTAGATCAATTTCACTCATTAATCAAAATTAAGGTAAAATATATTGCTAAATGAATCCAAAGATCTTCTGATTAAACTTCTTGGAATCACATCTAGTAAATATGACTACCATCATACCTATCCATAGAGGCCCTAAAGTCTCTAAGATGTAATTAAGGATCTCTAATTCCATCAAACATATTAAATGTATGCATGAAAAACTCATGAGGTAATTGATGATTTATAATATTCTAAAAAATTGGGTTTCCCTATAGTATATGTTGCAAAACCCAACAAATAAATTTAGTGTTGTAAATATTATTAAAACTTGAATAAATATTTTACTAAAGACAAATTTACCTTAGCAAAAAATTATATTATCATTGAATATATATATATATATATATATATATATATATATATATATATATATATGGTCATGAGATTTTATCATTTATGGATGGATTCTAAGGATATAAACAAATAAAAATAAATCTAGAAGATCATGAAAAAAAATCATTTACTACATCATGGAGAATATTTTTTATGTGTTCATTCCCTTTGGAATATAAAAATGATAGGATACTTATCAATGGACCATAACCCATATTTTTCATGACTATGTATATAATATAGAGAAAGAATATATGGATGACCTACTTGAAAAAAAAAAATAATAATAGGATCATGGTATAAATTTATTGATTTTATATTGAATAGTTAGAGAAATACAGTGTGTGCTTAAATCCACAATAATGTGTAATTGGGTTATATTTAGAGAAAGTATTAGACTACATCATATCTCACTAAGGAATTGAAATATATCCCAAAAAGTTTAAATATATATTTGAAATACCTTTACCCAAAGGCCTATCATATATGCAATCATTATAAAGAATAATCCAAACAATAAGATGTTTTGTGGCCCAATTAATTAATAAGATAAAACCCTTCACATGATTACTTATTAAGGATACAAAGTTCAAATAGGATGAAAATTATTATCATAGTTTAGATGAAATAAAGTAATATTTACTTAATCTAACTATTATCATCCCTTAAACACTAAATAAAATTTTACTAGTGTACATCTTAGTGACAAATCATGCCTTATGGGATTTACTAGAAAATATGATGGAAATCACAAAGGTGTGTCATGCATTTATTTAATCTTAAACTTTTTAACTATGAGAAAATTTAAAATACTGTGGAAATATATTCCTATGTCCTATTTTTGATACACAAAAGTTGTGACATTACATGATCAATAATGAGACATATGTTACCACAAATGTAAATTGCTCAAGTTTATTTTGTTAAAGAAAACATTATTGGGACACATAGATAAATGCGTAATATTAATCATGTAATTTGATCTAAAATATACATCTCAAAAATTAGTAAAATGACAATTTATTTTAGACCAACTAGCCACAACCCCATTATTAGGCATGTTACCAATAATGATGGTTTTCTATGATTTAACAATTTTGGAAATATTGGAGTCTTATTCCTAATTTAATTAAGGGTCTGAGTTAAATAAATTAGTAAATAATATTGAAATAATTTATCTAATGATTTTTAT
This sequence comes from Torreya grandis, assembly GCA_037957365.1. Lineage (NCBI taxonomy): Eukaryota > Viridiplantae > Streptophyta > Pinopsida > Cupressales > Taxaceae > Torreya > Torreya grandis. Next base: position 673,825 of record JARHVA010006992.1, read on the forward strand.
AATTTAAATATATTTTTAAATTTTATATAAATAGTAAAAAATATGAAAAAAATAAGACTTAGTTGAAAATTAGATGAAATACCTAAAACAAGGATTAGAATTTGTTATGCAAAACTAGGACAGTATCACAAATCAAGATCTAGGTTTAATTTTATGAAAGGATAGGAGCATTGAAATAAGACACCTTGGGGTCTAGTGCTATAGTCCTCTTATGTTTCTATTATTATAGAGACCTAAGTTTTATGGATTTTTTTCATTGTCCCTGTGTGAGCCTACTTATGAAATTTCAACTATTGAAGGTATATGGAACTCCATGTAGAGCTGATTTAGTCTTCAAACCCTAGAATTCATTATGCTTTGATCAATATTGAGAGAGAAGTGGGGGTTAGTGTGTGTAATATTCTCTGAACATGTATCCACACCCCTTGTATGGGCATGTTACCTACATACCAATACTCTAAAGAGTGATAAACCCATATGTAGTTTTCCCACTTGATGTGCTTTATGAAATAGTGTTATGAAGATGTGAAAATGCTAAAATGGGTGTGCTTGAGGTGGATTTGGATTGGCGTGAGGATTTATATGTGCTTATAGCTATATTAGATGGCTATATATAGAGAATAGGTAAGTTTTCCTCAATGGTCTTACTTGTATTCTTGCTTGCTTTTGTAATATTTATTAAACCCCTTATAAATGAACTTTGAATGCATTTTTATAGAGATCTATTGGTCATGGGTCAAATGTATTCATGTTAGGCTGACAAGAAGAAGGATAGCAAATAAAATAAAGTGACCTTTGGAGATAAAAATAAAATTAGATAAGAGTGCCAAAAATGGACACCCTAGGGCTTGGTGCTATAGTCCAAGTTGTATTCTATTATATTATAGGTATGGGACCTATGAGGATGGAATTATCATAGGAAATATAGCTTGGCTAAGCTAGAATCAGGTCTTAAAAGTCTACAAATGATTGGGAATAATCAAAAAGGTGTCTAGAAGGGTCATGAGAGTGTGAAAGAGGGACCTATGGGTTGGGTGTCACAATCCACACTCAATATATCAATTTTCACATTTTATATGACTACATTTCACCCCCCCCCTTTATTCTAGTGATTCATCAAAGTGAAATTCTATGATAAAGGAAAAATAGAAAACATACATGAACTTACATGCAAGGGTGAAGCTCATAAAGTTGTGTGATGTTGGGTGTGCATAGAGAGAGCATGTTGTGAAGTGTAAATATGCAAGAGAAAATAAGGAGTAGATCAGTTCTTACTAGATACACTATATCTAAAATAAGAACATACAAATCTAAGTAAGAGAGAAAGAGGAAGATAAATAAATGAATACACCTCATTGGGTACATGAACCAATACAAAACCTATTATGATGTTGATTTATGTTGAGTATGTGTTGAATGATGTTATACCAAGATTAATATCATGAATAGAAATGAGTGCTTAATTCCTCAAGGGTGTCTCAAGAATGCAAATTTTAACCCTTTGGTTCCATCATCATCCACTAAGTAAATATATGTGATCATATGTGTGATAATCAATGTTTGGACCATGTGTCCAATCCCTCTAATTAGGTTGCTCAATAATACAAAGGATAGCTAGTCCTTTGGATCTATTATTTCTCATTAATCAAAGCTATTAACTAATCTAGTATGAATTTGTCATATGATATGGCTCCTAAATCCCATGGATTTTCTAAAATATGATAATGTGGCAAGGATAACCAATTATGTGATGGAAACTAGGTCACTCTTGGTCACTCAAAAAAGGTGGAGCTTAGACTTCTATGAAAGCCACTCCAAAAATAGGTAATAGACTTATGTGGAAGCCAATAAAAAATGATGCCAACCACCTGTAGATGGATTAAGTCACATAATTACTAAGAATACCTGGGTAATTTACTAAACTCAAAAAATAAAAGAAGTCAATTGTGTCATGTAAATTACCCCCAGTCACTAGTGTCTAAAACATGGATTTTGATTTAAAAGTTATACCAACTTCATATTCTAAAACTAGAAGTGAGAGCCATCATGTTACACATGATGACCCATATGTCTATATTCTCTAAGCAAAAATATATTGAAACTATTGATTCTAAACTAAACTATTGCTGACAAAACTATAATTATACTATTTGTTTCTAGAAAATCTAGTTTTTTTCTATTTGGATAGGAGAACCAAAATTAGGCACTCTACTGTCTACCATTGTAGTCCAATCTTGGAACTCTTGCTTTATGCTAATTTTAAAGATTATTTTGTAAATGTCATTGTCTGCTTCATCTATTCTTCCTAGTTTGAAGTCTGGATAGTGTTCTAGGTGTTTCGAAAGCTGATTTTTTGAATGGTAGGAGATTTGATCTCTATGAAAAAAACCATATTTGTTTCCCCCTCTTTTAACGGTAGGAATTAAGACACTGTGATGACTTCCCTCTAAATAAATATCCCTAAAAGTGTGTTATGCTAAAAAATACATGATATCATAATGAAAATTGAAAAGATATCTCAAGATATAACATAGTTTGTAATGGATATTTTAGATCAACAAGGGAATACCTAGATAGATATAATAATGTAATATCATGTGCAATATAGTGAAGTAGAATTGGAAGTCTGGTTATTTTTTAGTTGTTAGTTTTCAAGGAGGGATGGATCATGATGTCCATCATGGCATCCAAGAAAGTAAAATAATTCATGATGTGGATCATGGCATTACAAATAATTGAAAATCAAACAAGAATGCAAACATGCAATGAAAGAAGAAAGAAGCATACAAAAGTGGCTAATGGGCTAAGAAAATAAGGGACATGGGCACATGTCACTCAAACTAGGAAGCAAACATACAAGGCATATTCAAATTACACATACACATACAATTGGAAATAAGCAAGGTTGGTATAAGGGCCATAGGGACATAGAGGAGTAAAAGTAAAGGATATTGGAAAATGTCCTAAGTCACACACAAGACATGGAATAAGAACTAAGAAATTCAAGCACATCTAGCTATGCAAACCATTAAGTGAAAGCATGTGAATACTAAAAATACAATCACATCTAACTAATCAAAGAAAGAAGTGAAAGTATGAAATGCATGAATTACAAGACTAGGTAAATGTTAAGAAATACACAAGTGCTATATACTAGCTAATATTGATAGAGAAATCTATGTAAGTTATTAAGTAATGTACATCAACATGATAACTAGAGTGTGGTGTGTAGGAATGACATAACCTAGATGGTTTAGTCATGTAGAAGATACCCCTAAGAGGTAGATATATAAATGCATGTCTCAAATGTATGAAGTAGGATTCCCCCTCAATGGGTAGAGTGAAGCAATCAAGGATATAGAAGTCACTACACATACTCAAAGAATATCAAGTGAAGCATGGTAATATAGATAAATTGATAAATAATAGCATAGAATAATAAATTTAAGTCTAGCATGGTAGTATAAATATAGAGCATGGATAATGCATAAAATTGAAATGTTTTTGGATTTTTGATATATTTGAATGTTTTTGTATTTTTGAGTTATTTAAATGTTTTTGTATTTTGAAATATTTTAATATTTTTGATATATTTGATATAAGTTATGTATAATCAATCATGAGGAGAATATGTACAAGAAATTTGAAAAGAATCTATGTATATTCAATTAAAAGGAATATATATACAAATAATTTAAAATAGGCAATATATACACAATGATTTAAAAGACTAGGCTAGAGGGGGTAAAGGGTCTAAAGATGGAGGAAGGTATCACAACCATCATCAAATGCCTCAAGATCATCATCATAAGTATCATCATATACCATATATTTTGTATGCATGGTGGCTATCTCCTAATGTGTCATTAATATATATGCTCTTTGTGTAGTCAGAGATCTATCACTTGTAATGGTGTCATCCTATCAATGGAAAATTGAAGGTTGCTCTAGTGGTGAAGATCCTGAGTCGCCTTTGGGATGTTTAGCTCTAGAAGTAGATGGATTTAGTGTTAGTGGTGAAGATATTATTAGTGGTGATGTAATCTGAATAATACCTTAAACCTTTAGTATATCCAATCTCTATTGTAAAGATATACATGACTTTACATCATGGCTTTTGATCTTGTGAAAATAATAAAATGGGTGACCATCTTGCCATGATAACATGATAATATATTTATGTTATACTATAGGTAGTGTGATTAATCCATGATCAAGTAACATCTATGGTTAATGTTGTGTGATGCCTACTTGAATTTGAATGACTAGCTCTATATTCATAGAGGTAACCATGTGAACTATATGTGCCAAGTGACCTATTTGTGGCCATGAATGTGGGTTGTATCTTGAGAGTGTAGTGAGAGGTGTTAAGATTGATTTAAGATGTGTAATGATAGATCTAGAGTCATCTTAGTAATCTCATAGAGTAACTGGTATAAAGCTCAATCCACATAAATAGTCATCTATGAGTTTGGGTGTCATATTATCATCTGAAGTAGCCTATGAATCTATATCAACATCATGTACATATGGTAACTCATAATTTACCACAAGGGGAAACTATGATATGAGAGTCTCATCAAATATATTATTATAAGATGGTGGTGCTGTGAGAACTGCTATCAATAATTGTATAATTATAATAGGTGTAAGAACTATGACTAATGGAGTAGCTCGAATGGCTGAAGGTACTATGATTAGATAAGTATTTGGAGATAAGGAAATACCTATAAGAGGAAGAGTGAAAGATTTTATAGTCTCTCCAACATCATATTTATGTATTTAATCAAGAGAAATGTGATGAGGTGGTGAATAAACTATGATATGAGGTGTCCCATTTGATGAAATAGTTAAAGATGACTCTATAATTCAATAATATTTAAATGATTGGTTATCTATTAGGCATGTGTATAAGTATCCTTCATGGATAAGTTTAACACATTAATGAAGAGTATAAGTAAATTCCCTCATATCATGTATCCAAGGTCATCCAAGTAAAAGATTAAAATGAAGAGGACCTGATATGACATGAAACTATGTAAAGAGGGTTTTCGGCTTGACCATGATATCCAAAGAAATGGTGCCCAATATATATCATGGTATATCATAAAACCCTCATTTATGCCATGTTTATACCCATGGTCTATAAGAATCTAATATTAGATATGTTAAGTCTGGAACCATTATCAACTAGAGCTCTCTTAACTGCATTAGTTTTGACTTGAGCTTATATGAACAGTGGTAAATTTGGATCAATAACTATTTGGGATGGAATATACTCATGATCAAAATAAATAACATCTTCTATAGTTTTTAATGTGTTGACCACTGATGTAAAATAAGAAGGCTCTAAATCAATGGGCATAAAAGTTTGAGTGAGTCCCTAATATGTCCTTGAACACATTAGATTTTTGAAGTAGTTCTAACATGAAAATATTAGCTGGTGTGTTTCTTAGCTGATCAACAATATCATATTATTTATGTGGATCTACCTATGTGGGTGGGTTTGGCCTAGGATGGGAAGGAATAAGAGGGTGGTGGGGTTCCTGACTAGGTGGGGGATGCATGGTAGCATGTTAAGTAATAACTCTAACTACATTATCTACTATTTATATAGGACTAATAGTAGATATAGGAGGAGAGCAAATATAATCAATAGGTCAAAGTGGTGGAGGGATAAAGGGTTTCAATTGGGCTCTTTGGTGATGGGTAGTGACCTAGGGAAGAGAAAAATGGACCATGCAACATGACTTAGTATGGGATAAAGGCTCCAAGGGAGGTGAGGTAAGATGTATCTTAACATGTTTAGCATTGAATTTTTTAATATAATCCTATATTATGAAAATTAAGTTGAAATCCAAAGAATAAAGCTTTGTAATAACATATGGTAAACTTCATCATCCGTGCACATGATAGTATTGAGTATGGTCTCCTTATTATTTGCAATAAATGTAAGAAATATGTGTAAATAAGTGAGATCTATTTTTGTTTTTATGTGAAATATGATTTTAGATATAAGGTGATACATCAAGCAAACAAAGGGACCTAGTATATGAAACTAGGGTTTTAAAAAATGAAACTTTTAAAATTACTAAGGAATTTTAAAATTTAATGTAAATTTTTGATTTAAATATGTAGGTAAAAAATTAAAAAAAATATTAGAAAATTGTTGATTTAAAGGGACCTAGTATATGCAACTAGGGTTTGGAAGAAAATGATTTTTTTTAAATTAATATGTAATTTTAAAATTTAATGTGAATTTATGATTTAAATATGTAGATAAAAAAATAAAAAAAATATTGGAAAAATTAGCAAGGAATTTAACCTAGGGTTTCTATGTGCAAATGAAGTAAGCTAAGTTCACCAAATGATTTAACTATTTCTAGAATATTAGAGTCTTATTCCTAATTTAGTTTATGGTCTCAATTGACTAAATAAGTAAATAATATTGCAATAATTTATCTACTAATTTGTATAATTTAACTATATTTTAAACCTTTCTATAAATAGTAATAAATATGAAGAAAATAAGACTTAGCTAAAAATAAGATGAAACAACTGAGACAGGGACTAGAATTTGATATGTAGGACTAGGATAGTGTCATAAATTAGGATCTAGATTTTGGTTTTTTGAAAGGATAGGATCATCAAAATAAGACACCCTCAAGTCTTGCTCTATAGTCCTCTTCTACCACTATTATCCCAAAGACTTGAGTTTTATAGGTTTTGTTTGATGTCCCTATGTGAGCCTACATATGAAATTTCAACTATTGAAGGTTTAATAAACTCCTTGTAGAGATGATTTAGTATTTAAACCATAGACTTCATTATGGTTTAATCAATCTTGAGAAAGAAGGGGGTAGGGTTAGTGTCTATACTATGCACTAAAAATGTATCCACACCCCTTGTGTGGGCAAGCTGCCTACATACTAATACTCAAAAGAGGTATTAAGCCATATGTAGTCCTCCCACTTGATGTGATTTGTGCAATAGTGTTATGAAGATAAGAAATGCTAAACTGGGTATGTTTGAGGTGGCTAAGAACTGGTGTGATGATTTGGATGTGTTTGTAGCTGTATCGGATGGTTGTATGCAAAGAATAAGGAAGTTTTCCTCAATGGTCTTATTGGTATTCTTGATTTGTTTTGTAATATTTGCCAAAACCCTTCTAAATGAACTATAAAAGGGATTTAAAAGTGATCTATTGGTCATGGGTTGAATGTATTCATGTTAGGATAACAATAAGAATGATAGGAACTAGAAGGAAGTGACCATTAGATCTAAAAACTCAATTGGATAGGAGCACCAAAAAAGAACACCCTAAGGTCCGGTGTTATAGTCCAAGTTAGGTGATATTGTCCTACAAGTGTGTGACCTAAGGGGAAAGAATTATCATAGGAAATGTAGCTTCATTGAGTTGGAATCAGGTCTTTGAAGTCTATGAATGACTGGGAATAAGCAAAGAGTTATCTAGAAGGGTCATGAGAGCACACAAGAGGGACCTATGGGTCGGGTGTCACAATCCACACTCAAGCTACCAATTTTCACATTTTATATGACTACACACATATGATGATACTTAAACCATGTAATTTTATGTATCCAAATGTGACACAAACATTAACATTAAATAGTATTCAATACATCTTAGGGTCAACTATGTCATTTTTATATCAATTGGGATTTTAATGTACATATAACATAGCAGAATATGAGACAATGATACTTTAGCTATTTTCATCATGCATATTATGGAAAATAATAGATACATGTATATTTACATTATAAGGTGATGGTTAATCAAGTTCTATAAATCTATAAAATAAAGGTTTGAGAGTTTAATCCCATACAAAGAAATGTCACAATGATTATAAACACACTTCAATTCTTTCTAAATACAAATCATACCTCAAAAATATAATCAACATGTTGATGTCATGCATATAATAACTTCCTTGATTAAAATCAACATCAATAACAATCACATAATATTTACTATCTTATAGTTACAACATCCTTCTATCTCTATAGCAAAACTAGAGGTCTCAAGGTCCTAGATCTTACTCATAGTGTAGTAAATTTAGAATGGTATAATGGTATTTATAATTTTTTATTCGAATACTTTATCATTAAAAATACTACACATAATTATAAAATAAATCTAAAAATGGAAAGCATGTTTTATATCTTAATTGGAGTATCTTTATTAAAAATATATTTATCTTGGTAAGGATATTTACTTCGGTGCCTTAGTCATGATGAAGTTAAAATTTATTTAATTTAAGTACATGACAATGAATGCTTGGGACATTTTAACAAAATATTAATTTATTATAAATTCCTTATACAATGGCATTATTTTCATAAAATGGTTAACTAATTCCAAGAGTAAGCTAATTTATTTATACAATGTCATAATCATATTAATCTAAATCATGGTCCTTCACGAGAATTATAACCTATTGTTTCACCATGGTCATTCTCACATTAGGGATTCAAGTTGATCAAAAAGATATATACATAGTCATTAGAAGGATAATAATCCAATCTAAAAATTGCATAATGTTTTACAAAATGGATATAAGCCATACCATTATCCTCAACTACATGTGAACATATATGAAAATTACTAAAGATGAATATCATCTCATAGTTCAGACTACAATTAGTCATTGTCATAAATAATGGGTCCTCATTCAAGAATAAAATAGTTGAGATATTTTGTACCAAACATAATATACATCATATGTTTTTAACACCATATTATCCAAAATTAAATGGACATGTGGAAGAAATAAATAAAACACTTGTAGTGATATCATGTAAAATAGTCATCGAGAATGGTGCAGATTGGACCACTTAATTATTTATGCACTTTGGGCCCATCTCACAAGTGTCCACACATAAAATAAGGCTACACATTAATCTATTTTTTATGGAATAGAATAATCATTAACTTTAGAGTTTAATTTACCTTCTTTACATGTTTGTTTTGAAGACATAATCAAAGATAAGGAATATGTAGAGAAGTTATTGCATGAATTATAAAGACTAGACGATAGACAAATATAATATTAAAACTATGAAATTTTACCAAGGTTGGTTTAAGAGATCATATGGAAAAAAATTCAAACCCACAAATTTCAAATTAGATATTTATTATTAAAAGAGAAGCAAAAGAAAAATAATGTCAATAAAGAGAACAAACGTGAGTTTAATCCAAATTAGTTGGGACTATTTCAAGTTATGGATAATGTAGGTATATGATCTTATCAATTTGCTACACTATAAGGTAATTATTTGAGGAACCCTATGAACATCATGAATTTGTGATGATATTAAACATTATTTTAAATTTCCTAAAACTACAAAAGAAATGAAAATAATAAGAGAATTAAAAAACATTCAAAATTTGGATTTGAGGATTACATGATTTCTAGTTTAAATTGTTTACATGTGTTTCACATGATTGGGAGATTTAATATTTTTTAGATACACACATGAATGCTATGCATAAAAAATAGGTTATTGATGGGCATACAGATGTTGGTTTTCTCTTAACCTAATGGCCATGCCAATACTAGGGGCATCTTATTCCACATGTTTCATCATTATAGGTTACATATTTATATGACCTTTGTACCATGTTGAGATACTTATTGGTGGATGCAGAAAGTTGGGGGATTAAAAACATAAATTTAAAGTATATGTTTTTGTTTTAAAAAGGTGTACACCTTTTTTTTTCAAAAAAACCATACCCAAATTTGCTTCACATGGTGCAAAATTAAAATAACATACACCCTTTGTGGAGTAAATGTTATATTCCCTTTACCCCAAAAGGGCATACTCACATTATTTCTCAAAAAGGGTGTACACCTTTTTTAAAATATATTTTCATCCCCAAATTTTTCTAAAACACATTTCATTGTATGAGCTTGGAGCTTTCACGTTTTGGAACAACTAGAAGAGGACCTATATGATTTATTCTACCTTACATCCTAGCAACTTGATTCCAAATTTTGATCACAATCTTAGATATGAATTTTATTAAATTTTTATTTTAAGGTTTGAATTTATATGTATTTATGTTTAGGGTATTCAAATTAAATTTACATTTATCTCACATTACCTAAAGAAAAAAACTATTTTTATAAATATAAATGCAAAACATGATGGACCCATTGCTTGAATAAAATGTTTTAAAAACATGATCAAAACCCTTAGCATTTTGACTTCACAGAAGAAATATATGAATTATATGAATACTATAATACAAAATGACAATAATTGTAAATTATTATCAATTGTTTGCATCATTTTTTTATTCATAGTGCATGTGATTCGCATGCCAATATGTTTGAGGTTGTTTTTAATGAACTAGGAAATGTCACTTCCCAAATTTATGCAATATTTCATCAAAGATATGTCTTGAAAGAAAATTATTATGGTAGGTTGTCATATAAATATGTTAAAAATAAAGATAACAAAAGATGAAGTGTGTAGTTTGTTTGTTAAACCTAGAACCAACCAACCACAACCAATGAGTTGCAAACACATTAGAATTGATTGATGTGTTATTGTAGAGATTAAAAAACAACTTTTCGAATAGGTGGTGAATGGTGTTTGATGAGTCTCCATGCAATAATAATGAGGTTTCATTATATTTTTTTAGAAAAATCTATTCTGAGTCTGTTATACAATAAATACAAAATTATTTAGATATGAAATCCTCCCAAGGTAGGTGATCTAAAACTCAAAATATTTAGTTGAAATATAATTTAAGAAACAAGAACAACATAATAACAATAATGGTATCTTTGCGAAGAGATGTTTTATTCATTAAATTTCTAGATCCAAACATATGCCTATCTCTAAGAATAGATGTCTCATCTCCATCTCAGGTTAAATATTCATTTATACATGTTTTGAAGGTATGAGGAGGATGTGGAAGGTCACCAATCTCAAGGGAGATTAAGTGGTTCAACTTCCATGATTTACAACAATACAAAATTTGAGGAATTACTATTTTTAGAAACTTACTATTTTTAGACTGCACAACTAAAATTGAAATTTGGGGCACTTCCATTGGGTTTTTGGGGGTCAAAATCCATTGAGTGGATCTTAATGCCATCTCACCATGTTTTCCTCATTATTAGCTTTCAAACATTTCAAACAGTGAGTCAAACATAGCTATGGTACAAAATTTATGGCTCCCAAAAGTTCTACCATCAATTGGGGTAGAACCATCACCCGAATTGTCACTTGGAATGTTTCTCAGATCAGTATGAGATGTGGGGTATACTTATTTTATGTGGGACCAAAACTACCATAATCAAGTGCAAAGAAATAGGATAATAACCATACTTCTATACTTAAAATAATGCATTATATTACATAGATGGACCCCCTTGACAAAGTTAATTTTCTCACATAGGTTACGATTGGCCATAGTATGTATAAACTAAGGAATTTTACATAGGTGTGGGACATCTAGTAGTGTCCATCTTAATATTGGTGCTAGTACCTCTAATACAATTGGAACTAGTATCCCTCCTATTAGTAGTTTCATAGCTATCAATCATCATATAATTCATGTAAATCATTTCACATCATGTGGGAGGAAGTGTATTGGACATTCTATTTAAGATAGACATACATGGGTTATACTTATAGATAATAGATATAAAGTTGTGAAGCACATGAATACATTGTATTTTATGTCATTTATACTTGTTTTAGCATATCTGAACAGTAGTATATATATATATATATATATATATATATATATATATATATATATTCCATTTATAGTTTATTTATTCCCTCCAGACACTAGCACACATGTTTATATTTCATTTTTAGTTTCCTCATGCATCAAGGCACTACCATGCTAGAGTATAGATCATTTGTATTTGCTTCAACACCTCATAACACTAGCATGAAAATTATGCCATTTGTAGTTACTTCACCACCTCCCATCAACACATGGCCAATTATGTAGGGCTTATCTAATTCACCATATATATTTGACATAGGTTTAATTTAATTTTAATTTGTTTATGTATGTAAACTAATATTGAGTTTATATTTTAGTATATGTTTACTTAATTGACTAATATTTTACTTCCTTCAATTTTTTCTTATATAGTTGATCACTGATATAATAGGTAGCTCATATAGATTAGATTATATTATTGAGGCTATAATTAACACTTCAGTACTCTAAAATTAGGTTGGTAAAGTAAAATTTACTTAAAATTTCTATATATATTTTTTAAAAATTATATACACCATAATTTTAGTATAAAAGAAATTATTTCTCTCTCTTTCTATTCTTCTCTTGCTCTCTTTATTTATAAAAAGAATAATTTTAATTTTAATTTATATTAAATTAGGTTTAGTTTTATTTGATTCATAATTTAACTCTTTCTTTATTGGTTTTATAGATGATGAGAGATGATATGAGATATGTTATGGGTACCCCACATGGATCATACCAATGTTTGACTGTTGCTGCAATTTCATCCCAAGATCCATTATCTCCCCAACATCACCTGATTTAGAGATACAAACTAGTGAGAACACAATATTTTTTTTATTTTTTATTTTTTTAAATTTCAAGTAATGATAATTTAAATTATATTTTTATTTTTATGCAAATATAGATGTAAACCTATATGTATGATCTATAAGATTCTCATTCATGGATATATCCATGGTCACACAACCCAAGATAGCCATTTAGGTGGCATGTAGTGATTCTAAAATCACCTTGTTATATAGTTTTATTTTTATTAACTCTATCATTTTTCATTATAATTTTAATGAATTAAATTTATATTTCATATGTTTTATAAAAGAATTTTTTTTGAAGTTGTAGAAGAGACATTTGGTCCTTTGCATGCTGGATGAGAGTTTCTCCCCATAATGAGCCATGCAACACCCCTAATTATACATCTAAGGTGAGGAATCACAATTTATTTGGAGGCAAAGATGATAATGAGGTTATATATTATGTTAGGTAAGTTGTAGGAATAGTCTATTTTGTATGTCTATATGGCCAACAATGTATGCCTATATTGCACATTTTGTATATGTATATTATGGTCTAGATTATATCTCAATGTCTTATGTTTTGTCATTATGACATAATTTAGATACACATGTACATACTATTTGACATATCCATATGTCAATCATACATTTTTATAAGTGGTGTATATATATTTACTTCTTATACATCATTATTATTTGTTGAACATGTTATTATTACATACATGTTATCCTTATCAAAATTATTCATAAATGGAGAAGTTTTCAAGAATGGTTTTGTGAATGTTCATGGATAGTTCAAATTTTTAACTTTCATGAAATTAATTTATTGATGTTATAATGAGTAAAATGTAGTCTTTCGTTATGAATATCTATGTTATCATTATTTATCTATGTGATGGTTTATTAGCATTATCATATATTTAACTAAAAAAAGAAGGATATAACTAAATTATATTAATTTATGTTGTATACACCTAAATTTATAACTCCCCTATCATCACTAATTTCATCTAATTCCATCTAATTATTCTTTCTCTTTACTTGTAATGGAGAGTGAGGAGAAAGAGACTAGTAGAAAAAGAGTTGAAGACACTATGGATTTTAAATTTAACATTGTGTGGGAAAACCAAAACATGGCTTAGGTATCAATGGTAGTCCTTAGACCAAATTAAATGGTAGTAAGGTGGTTACTAAAAGTCATAAAAAAGATGATGTGGGACCGAAGTCAACTAAAAATTCTTAGGGAAAAGTCATGAGTGGTAATGGAAATAAGGGGGTCCCAAATTATCATAAAAAATGTGTTGTATTTACTAAATAAATAGATATAACATAGGTAAAAGTCACGAGTAGTAATATTTTGAGTACTAAAAAGGCCCCACTTACTAAGTTCCCTTTGTAAGTTCCACTCTCTCCCAAGCAGATCAAGTCTTGGGAATATGGCAAATGGGAATGGACCTCTTGGATGTCCATTTGATCCTATCAACTAAAAATAATGACACTTGGGTTGATTTTCTTGATACTCTAAAAACATTGGTAGATAGTAAGCTATAAAACTCCCTTATAGAAAAGGTAAATAAATTCAAACCTAACATTGATTCTATTATGAAATGGGTTAATAATTAATCGAATCCCAAGGGTCAACATGAGGTAGTTGCTTTACCAAGGGACTTCTTCCTTGTTAACTATAGTAATAAACAAGATTGATTCAGGGTCCTTATTGAAGGAGCTTGGTTCATGGGTAAAACTAATGCTTTTTTCAAATGTTAGAAAGTAGGCACTAACCTGAACACCATTACTCTAGAAGATATACCCATGTGGGTGTTTATTCTTGAGTTACCTCTAAAATAATGATAGTTGATGATCATTTTTAGTGTTCTAAGGGTACTAGGTTAGATTATCAAGATTGATCTAGTCACTATGACTAAGAGAAGGATGATTGAAGCCAAATTTTAAGTATTTATTCTAGTAGATAAACCTATTCTACATAGCATTAAGGTGAAATCCAAAAATTGAGTATTAAAACTCCAATCTAATTTATACTAATTGAAATAATTATTTTCATTCCTAAAAGGATTTCCATGAACATCCCATTTCCCTTGCCCCCTCCCCTATTCAGGCCTCCCAAATGGATCTCTCTAAGATGCCTCCTAGAAAAATCTTGGTTAATCATTTGACCTCACTCTCACCTCATCATCCACCCCACCTCAATCCCTCCCCCCTCTTTTGGTCTCAACTCCCCTACTCATTCCCCTGATTCCCTCTTGTTCAAGAATCTTATTTTTAACCAGCCCCCTCCAAAGATTTTGAGCCCTACTCTAGCTCTAGATCAGAAAAGGATCCCTATTCGACAAGATTTATAGGATTTTCATGCCACTTTAAATGAAACATCCTCATATAGTCCCTCTCTTAAATATCTACTTAACCATATCCCCCTATTTGGTATGATATATATATATATATATATATATATATTTATATTTATATATATATATATATATATAACCATAAAAATTCTAAAGGATTCATCTAACAAAATGAAGTAACACAATAGTTGTTTCAAACTACCCAGGTGTTGAGGACAGAAAACCTTTTCCAACCCTGAAAAACACTACCTAGTTTGAGATGTTTCACAATGGAGGACCTACCTAAAATGAGAACTTAGGTGATAAATGATTGATTTTTAATAATGTAATCCAATCAAATAATGATAAAGGATAATTCTCCACTCTAATAAAAGAGGAGGAAGTAAACAAGACACAGGCTAAGTCAAAAAGAGGATGGAAGAAATTAGATATAGAAGGACAAAAACAACCTAGAAGAACCTAAAATAATGTCATTTAGAAGAAGGAAACTACTGATAAAATAGAAAAGGGTTATAAAAAACCCCCAAAAACCCACTTCACTAGAAAAAAGCAATGAATTTCATTTATTAGAATGCAAGGGTAATGAATAACCCCAAGAAGCAAAAACTGGTTGGTAATTTGATAAATAGAAACAACACAATGAGTGTTATTTTATAAGAAACCAAAATGTCATAAGAACTATTCCATAAATGTAGTAATATAATATGAAAATAATAAAAGTTGTTATAATGAGATTGAATGGTGCCTCTCGAGGAATTGGCACCCTATTGAATCCATAAAAAAATAGAAGGGGAAATCCTCATCAAGAGAAATTATCATATGGATATACTCTTTAGAAGAAAAATATCCAAGGAGGAATGGATCAAATCTAACCTTTATGCCCCCAATTATAGGCTAGCTAAGATAAAGCTTTGGATAGAACTAATAACTTTTAGGAAAATTATCATCCATTAGAAATGGATACTGGTAAGGGAATCCAATTCCCTTCTATCACCAATGGAAAATAAAGGAAACCTTAATAATTTCTTAGATAGCATGGTGGATCTCAATGATGTCATAGAAAAAGTTGGGATTGTAGATATAAACATCAAAGTAAATCATTTTACCTAGACAAACCAAAGGATAAATGAGTATCTAATATAGGTTAGACTAGATAGATGTTTAATATCCTTATGTTGGGATCTTCATCATATCATCTATTTATCTTCCCTCCCTAGAATCAGTTTGGACCATAATCCTATCATCTTTGAAGGAAATATTATACCTATAATGAAAAATATCCCATTCAGATTTAATGTTATATGGATACACCATCCAAATCTACATGATGACATAAAATCTTGGTGGTAAGAACCCTTCTCAGGTTCTAACATGTTGATCTTGGTTAATAAATTAAATCACCTAAAATAAAAACTAATAACTTTTAAAAGGGGGATTTTTGGTAATATCTTTGCTCAAAACAAACACATTGAAGAAGAACTAAAAAACTTTAAATCTACTCATCTTTGTATATTACTAATGAACCCACCTATGCTCTTGTTAAGGATTTTCTCAGTTCCTGTCATAACCTTGAAGCTAAAAAATAATTTTTTTAAAAACAAAAGTCTATATGCCTTTGGATAAAGGAGGGGGTTAGTATATGCAATAAAAAATGCATCATGTCTATTAATCAATCTTGGCTCAGAGAAGATAGATAATACCTACACTTTCAATTAGGGATACATTTGTTAAGTACGAGCATGACCAATATGGGGATCCAACATACCCAATTAGGGGATCACTTGTCATAATACACCATGTGAGGTATGGTTCTAAATCCTATAGACTAACACAATCATGAAACAACCCTAAAAGAGTCCTAAGGTTTGATATTTCACTTAAATCTAATAAACAAGAAAGTGAATCTAATCTCATTCTCACCAAAGCTTGTGGCATAAGGTGGGGGTTAGAAAAAAATTAATAGCTAAACTAAACATCCATATAAGACATATACTCATGTCAATGTATATGGAATCTTATCATGAAAGAGAGAATCACACCTAAATTATCTATCTACTCTTATAAAGGAGAAATAAATTTAGGAATACTTATCTTGAATATGAACCCATCAAGCCTCAACCTCTCCCTTGGCCAAGGTGCTTTGTAATATATTTTTTGTGGTATGTAAGGATAACAAATACAAATAAACTCTAGGCTACACAACCTATCTATTCATCCAAAATAATTATCCATAAGATTAAATCCATATCTCCAAAGAAATTATGAAACCCTAAGATTTATTCCTCAAGTAGAATGGTCAATAAGTAGATGTTCATTCAAACTTATTCTTCTTCACTTATCTTCTCTACAATGGTTAGAAATGAACTTGTATATATAGGCAGATCTTGCCTTAAATCCTCCCAAAAATGTTAGATATAAAGGGTTAGCCATGGTTGACCTAATGTGTTTTTTAGGATAATTTGCTAGGTCTAAGCTAGGTCAGTCGAAAGGCTAACAAACCCAAAAAGTGAGAAATACCTTACACTATTCAGGGTCAGCCATGGTTAACCTAGTACAACCAACAGTTAAAAATTTAATTAAAGAAATAAAAGGAGGATGAAAAGAGTAAAATTATTGGAATAGGTAGGACTAATAAGAATAATCTTAGGGTTAATGTTTTTAAGAGATGAGTGTGTAGATGACTAGCTGCAAAAGGGACAATAATCTTATGAAGCATCAATGGTTTACCCACCCCTTTCCTGGTGTACCCATTAAGGCATGCACTATAAGAGATTGAGAATCGATAAGTTCCTTCAAGATACAAAGTGTAAGTAATTAAAAGTTTGAAAATATTATGTGTATATATATGCCCCACACTAAGCTCATCACGTGTCACATAAGTGCAACACAAGATGGTGTTTTAGGAAATAGAACTTGATAACACATAATGCTAATGCTAAGTAAAGTTAAATAAGTAAAAAATATGATAAAAAAGTACATAATTGAAAAAAACATACCTTTACTTATCTTAGTGTTGTAGATAATGAAGTAGACTGTAAGAAAAAGTGAAGGCATCCAATGTGAAGAACATTAGGCAAACCTATAGAAGTTATGGTAAAAAAAAGCCAAAAGTTAAATTTTTTGGAAGATAGACATATTATAGTGGAAAATAATATCTATTTTAGCATGAATCTAATGAATTTTATAGTTTGTAAAATGGATGAGTAGAAAGAAAGATATGGGTAAAACAATGAATTAGAGTAATGACTAGGTAGAAACAACTACGTTGAACTAGTTGACCTAGTAGGTTGAAATTTTTATAAAATCCATACTATCGACCTAATGTGTTTTTTAGATTGTTGACTTAGTACATGAATTCTGACCTAGTAGAAAAATCTACTCTATCGACTTAGTACTAAGAGTAGAAAAAGTAAAGGGTTAACTTTGTTTTTTAAGATTAAAATATTTAAGGCAAATGAATGACAAAATGATGGAAAATGAATGACAAGTGATGGAAAATGAATGACAAATCATAGGAAATAAATGACAAATGTTAGGAAAGATGTGACAAATAATTAAAAAAACATAGTAAATCATGTTGGAAAGCATGCAAAACATAAATGGCAAAAATGAATGTAGAAGATACTAAATATTGTTGAGAAGCATGTCAAACATAAATGACAAATGAAATATCTTTATAAGGAAACTTGAACAAATATATGAAAGAAAGTGAAATTTAAGCTCATGTAAGATAGGCAAAAATAAAAACATGAAAGACTGAAAATGAAATGTAATTGAAGATGTAATAAAAGTATGTCAAATGAAGGTGAAGAAAGAATAAATAAGTGAAAATTAAATGTAAGTTAAGAGGTAAAACAAACATGAACAAGGTATACATAAAGACAAATATGTAATAATGGCAAATTTCATATGTAAGATAATTTAAGTCCATAAAAATCAAACAAGAACATGATGGATAAATGAAAATAAAAATCTCTAAAGGATGAAGACTCAAACATAGTGCTTGTTCTAAGATAAAATGTGAGGAAACACAACCACATAATGAAATTATTAGTATGACAATGAGGTGGTATGGTAAATAAATGGTGCAAGGGTATAATCCATAGTTGTTCAAACATGTTGTTTTGCTCTAAGGATAAATAAAACTGAAACAAAGTAATGCTAGAATGTTTTTAAGAGATGAAGAAGAAGGAAAAATAAAATTAGAATAATAATTTGACTATCAAGGGGGAAATTAATTGAGTGGAGGGGAGAATTAAGGAAAAACCAAGGTAGATTAACTCTTTATCAAATTCAAGACATTCAAACTAGGTTTGTCAAAATAAGAGGAGTTTCAACCTTAAGGACTATGGAGAATGTCTCTTAGCCACACAAGTCGTAGGTCAAAAAATGAAGTATATATATCATCCCATTAAGGCTATATGCATGAAAATTAAAATGTACCTACCTTCCCACAATATATTCCCCATTCTTCAGGACCCCTTATAGAGCCATCGGTCTACTACAAAGATTGGGTACTTGTGTGAGAAAGTAGGTAGCACCATAGAGTTGTTAAATTCTCTTTTTCCAATCTACTGGCCTACCACACCCCAAAGGACCTTAACTCTATGTGAGGCTAACTATGGAGTTTAAGAGTCAATTAAAAAGTAGGAGATGTGCTTGTGATAATGTCTTTCAGTTTGAATTTAACTTTTTAGATTTGTATGTTTCCTTTTAGATATCATTGCCTTTTATTTTAAATGGTTTGGATTTTAACTTTTTTGATTTCTTTTTTATTCCTCCTCCATACTGATTTGGAATATCAAACATCTATGCTAAAAATGACTTTCATCTGAATATTTGGGATAAGGTTGCTAAGAGAGAGAACCTCAAAGAGCATGGGATCTAAGAGTCTCGTAAATCTAGGTGAAATAAAAATTCTATCTTGACTTCAACCTTATTTTATCCAATGTGGAGTGAAAGAAAAGGGAAATCAAGAGGAGTGACACATGGAATAGTTTGAATTACTTTGAATTGAGAAAAAAATGTAGCAAATGAAAAAATGGATACAATGATATCAAAATGTGATTCCTTATCATGAGAATGAGGGAAATAGAGGAAAACATGCTAACACAAATTGTTGTGCAAATTCCATTTATAAAAAGAAGAAAAAACTAAAGCTAAGAAAAAATATCAAAAGTATTTTCTTAGAAAAGGAATGACAAGATGGTAATTTTATTAGGAGGGCTAGGTATTATCCATGGTCTTATACTACAACTCATAAAAGAGAAACCCACAAGGGTGCTAAAAATAAACATGCAAAACAATAAATTAGGAAAAGAAAAAAGATGGTATTTTTTGAGGAGGGTCAGGTCTTATCCATGGTATTATACTAAAAACTCAGAAAAGATAAACCCATGGGGGTGAATTATAAATAAGGGAAAAAATAATCATAAATATATTAAGGCAAAGAATGACATAAAAAGATAAAATAAATATATGAGGGAAAAAATTAAACTAAATTCCAAATGTAATGTGTAAGAAAACCAAAGAATGGAAAGGAAAATAGTGATGCTTATAAAGTGAAAGTAAAAGAAAGAAAATACAAAAAAACAAAAAAAACATGAGATAAAAATAACAAGTAATATCTATGCTAATGTTTGTATCAAATATGAGCATGTGAAATACAAGTCTATAAGTCTTGGAAGATTTTTTGAAGTAGAATTTGGTTGTTAGTATGCTTTTTAGAATAAGAGTGTGAATCATAAGATGCCCAAATGGGTAATTAGATGTAGGGATGGGCATCTTAAGATTCCCCAAGTCTTAAGGGACATGTGGATGGGCATCGCAAAATGCCCCAAAATTTGAGTTAGAGTGAGGTAACATTGAACCATTAAAATGGTTTGCATTGCGTCGGTAGGTACATTTAGAAACAGGTAAATGTATTGGTTTGTTAGATTTTAAGGATTTTGAATGTGAAATATGATGTTTAGGATAGGTATCAAGAGATAAAGGAGTTAAAGGAGGACAATGGATGATATGCTTTGGAGTAGTCATTTAAACTAATTACTCTTTTGGCTCATGCGACATAAGAGGTTGAGATTCAATAGATGCTACCATATGTTTAAATTTTTTCATGTTGTTTATCCTTTACTTATTGGTATAGGAAGGAGGATCAACTGTGGTTTTTACAAAATTAGTATATGAGGTATAGGTATTGGATGATTGTTGATCATTAGATTTTTGATGTTGATGTGATTGTGGTTCTTGCAATTAAATTTGATAAGCTTGAAGATAATCTTGATAATGTTTCTTGATGAGAGTATCAAGATTAAAATGTGGACCAAGTAATGAAGAAAGAATAAAATGGTGAAGATCATGACAAGACTCATAAGAAAGAACTATAGTAGCATGCCACCAATAAAATTTATTAGGATTGTACCATTTGGGAGGAGGTTTAGAAGGATTAAAGCTCATGAGTTTAGAGGGTGGAAATTTATTCTTAAGTTGTTATAGACTTAGGGAAGGGTGGGTTAGGTTTAAATTGGTTGAACTAGATGTTCCATTTTGAGGTTGGGGAGGCTTATATAAATCAATGTTATGAGAAAATTATTGACAAAGTTATTTATTAGTTATGTGAGATGGTTCAAATTGAGTCATAAGAAAGTCTTGCCTTTTTTCTTGGTATAAGACTTCTTCTAAAGTTTTAGGTGAAAAAAATCAAACTTTGTATTGAAGAGGAGGTTTAAGAGAAGTAACAAATAGTTTTAAAAGAGTATCATCATTCATGTTATGGTCCACTTTATGAGTAAGATAATTCCATAGTTTGATGAAAGAATGAGTAGATTCACTAGGAATTTTCTTGGAATTGATGAAATGGCTAAGGTAATATTTAGGAAGGTCATCATGTTGGAATTCCTTCACTAGAACATTGACTAAATCCTCTACTTGTGAGATGGAATGTCTAGGAAGTTGGTTGTACCATTCAAGTGCATCACCAACTAATGTTTTGGCTAAGATCTTGGTGGTAGAAAAGGTGTTAGTTTGGACCCATTCCTTATAGAGATTACCAAAATACTTAAGAAAGATAGTAGGGTCCTTAGTCCCATTATACATGATAGTTGGAGAAATGTTTCCAATATCAATGGATGTAATAAATGGGGCTAAAGGTTCATTTTGAAGATGATGAAGAATGTTGTTATTCATTGGAGGTTTATGAATGATATTTCCATTAGAATCTCTAAGAGGAGGAGAAAAAAATTTGATTTGGTTGAGACAATGATGACTTGAGGTGGTTGACTAATCATGTTGCATTTTCATCACTTGAGATTGATTATTTGTTTTCATGATGTTCATTTGATGTATGACTTGTGAAATAAGTTGAGTTCTATCAATAGGTGGATTTAAAGGTGGGGTATTAGTGTTGTTAGGAAGAGTATTGTTGGTGTTGGTGGGAGGAAGATTATTTGTAGGTGAAGGATTCCAAAAATTAGTGTTATTTACCTTAAGTTTGGTAGAAAAAAGAGATTTGGTAAAGAAACCATTCTTATGAGGAGTGTAAATAGTATTATCATCAAGGTTTTTGAATAATTGGGAACCGTCTAAATTATAAAATTGAGTGGTTTTAACCATGTTATTCTAGGAAGTGATAAGACTTGGTGATCTTGTTAAGGGTGTAACAAGAAGATTATGAACATTGGTTTTAAGGGTATGAGTGTTGATAGGAGAGGGATTAGTTGATGGAAGATTCCAAAAATTGGTATTGGGAAGAGGATTAGTATGAAGGATCTCAAATAAATTACATTGTGTAGTGAGTGGTTTTGGTTTAGGAGAAGAGGAAGGAAAAAATTGAATAGTTTCATCTAAAGTAATGAAATAAGTGAGGTTATTATCCAAATACTTGATTATTAAATGTTCTACACTAAGATAAGGATGAAAAGATGTCATCATGATGAAAAAATACTAGATAACCACACAAGGAGAACAAAAAGTGATAGAAAATAGTACAAGGTCATCTGGGTTGATCATATACAACAAATAGGAAGTAAAAAGGGTCTGCCAATAGTACAAGGCTAACTAGGTCAATCCTGTATGGCAAAAAAATTTGAAAAATGTCTAAAAATAGTATAGGGTTAAATAAGTCAACCTAGTACAATAAATAGGAGGATGATCAAGTTTATAACAATTTAAAAACTGAAACAAGACAATATTTTTAGCTAATCTAGGAAAGTAGGAACTGAAGGGAAACAAATAGTCAATTAGAGCAACATAGGCCAATCCAATTGAGGCAAACAAAAAAAATCTTGCACTAACACTAACTAACGCAAGTTTGTGTTCATGAAATTGAAAAAAGAGTAATCAATAAACTTTAAAAGTAAAGATCTAGCTAATTGGTCAACCTAAAAAGTTTATTAGATTATTAAGAATATGATTTTAAATGTGATGGGAAGTTGGCTATAAGAAAGGAACTATAATGGAAATCTAATGATGGTTTCAAGTAGTTTGGGCTAAAAGGGACTATATCGGAATTGGGTCTTTACCCCTCACTTCACACACCACATTGATAAAGGTGTTAGGTGCTTAGATAGAAAATACCATTAAAAATGCTTTATACTTGACCAGAGTATCAAGTTAGCTTCCCAATTAGTGATGAAATTCAAGTAGGTTGGCCTAGAGTATATAAATGTTAAAGTGATTTTTTAAATTATGTGATTTATTCATTTCTGCATAAAATATAAATAGTGGAACTAAACAGATAATTAAAATCCCCCTAGTTAGACTATGTGAACTATTATAATCATGAAAACAAGAAGAAAACAAAGGTATGAACTAATTACTAGCATATAGAGATTAATTCAAAATTGAAAAAAGGTATAGTTTTGACACTATATTCACAAAATATAGAAGAGGGTCGATAGGTTTGAACCTATACTAAGGAACCAAGGTCTAAAAATGAACAATGTCAGCCAGGGTTGACCTAGTTATTTCAGACAACATATAAAACATAGAACTAGATTAAATTAGATCGATAGGGTTGATCTAGTTGACTATGTAGGGGAAGTTTTGAATATTGAATAATATGAAAGGAAATATAGTAAAAGAAATATATAGAGAGATAGAAAGAAACCTTGGTAGATCATAAATGCAAATGATGGAGATTGTTGATCAATAACCTAGAATAATGCTAGCAAAATCTTATAACTAGGTTGACTGGGTCGATCAAGCTATACAGGGACCTACTATTGATTGCCTAAAATGTATAGGGTCCATGAGGGTTGACCTATTAGCCTAAGCTAGATTCCTAAAAGTATACAAGGTATACTAGGTCGACCCAGTATTCTGAACTAGAAGTCTAGAAACTTGTACTAAGTCATTTGAGTTCATCCAGTTCCTATTTTTGAAAACTTGTGCACAAATATTAGAAATAGGTCCAAAGAGTTGATCCAGTATGATAGATATATGATAAAAATAATGTTAAAAATAATAAAAGTGAAAGAAATCATATAAGGGTTACTTTCACATCAGGTTCACTAGATGCAATATGAAGATGAAGCCAAAGTGAATGCTAATACTAATAAGAAAAGAAATAAAAAATGGAAATTTGAAGACAATCTAACTAGTGGTTGGATAGTATTCATGTTAACTTCACTAGAATGTATGCAATCATAAATGCATCATGTCTATAAATCAATCCTAGCTTAGAGAAGATAGAACAAACTTACACTTTTGATTAGGGATATATTTGTTAAGTAGGTGCATGACCAATATAGGGATCTACTAGATCTGATTAGGGGATCACTTATCATAATACACCATGTGAGGTAGGGTTATAAATCCTAAAGTCTAACATAATTATGCAACAACCCTAAAAGAGTCATAAGGTTTGATATTTAACTTTAGTCTAATAAACAAGAAAGTACATCTAATTTAGTGCTCACCAGAACTTGTGGTACAAAGTGGGGATTATAAATAAAACTAAACTAAACATGAATAGAAGACATATACTCATGTCAATGTATATGGAATCCTAATACACATAAGAAATAAACACAACTGCATTATCTATCTACTCTTACAAAGGATAAAAAAGTTAGGAATACTTACCTTGAAGAGGAACCTACCAAGCCTCAATCTCTCCCTTGGCCAAGGTGCTTTGTAAGAGACTGTTTTGGTATGTAAGGATAACAAAGAAAAATCATCTCTAGGATACAAAACCTATCTATGCATCCTAAATACTTATCTACAAGATAAGATATATATCTCCAAAGAAAGTAAGGAACCCTAAACTATATTCCTCAATTAGAATGGTCAATAAGTAGATGTTCATTCACACTTATTCTTATTCACTTCTCTTCTCTTCTCTAAAATTGTTGGAAATGAAATTATGTATATTGGTACATCTTTCCCTAAATCCTCCCAAAAATGTTGGCTATATAGGGTCGGCCATGGTTGACCTATTATGTTTTTAGGGATAATTCACTAGGTCTGAACTAGGTCAATCAAAAGGCTAACAAACCCAAAAAGTGAGAAATACCCTAAACTATATAGGTTCAGTCCATGGTTGACCTAGTATAATTGATAGTCAAAAATGGAATTAAGCCAATAAAAAGAGTATTGAAAGAATAAAATTATTGGAATAGGTAGGACTAATAAGAATAAACTTAGGGTTAATGGTTTTAGGAGATGAGTGTATAGATGGCAAGTGGATAAAAGGAAAATGGTCTTACAAATAATCAATGGTCTACCCACCCCTTTCATAGTGCACCCCTTAAGGCATGCACTCAGAGATATTGAGACTCAAAAATTTATTACAAGATACAAAGTCACATTCATCAATTAAAGTTTGAAAATATTATGTGTATATAGATAAGAACATAAAATTAGATGAATCACTAAGTTAAGATTTTTGGAAACTATGACCAGAAACATAGGTATCATCAAAGGAATCAAAATAGCTCAAGGCACCAAACCACTCTTGCATGAAAAATTTATTTATGACACCTTATTAATTATTGAATCCATAATAGAATAAGGTAAGAATTTTAAAAGGATCCATTTGGATTATGATAAAGTGTCTAATTAGAGCATTAATTTCAATAAAAGTTCTGCCTTATTTATTAACATAGAAGAAGACCTTAAAAATAAATTGGCCAACATCCTCAGCTATCAAATAGTTAATCTCCATTCCATCCATATTAGACTTCCTCTTTTCATAGGTAAACTAAAATATGAATACTAGAAGTTGTTGGTGAACATAACTCAAAAGAAACTCACACGTTGGAAAGGTCACCTCCTTACTCAAGATGGTAAGATCCAACTACTTAAGATAACTATTTAGAGTATCCAAATATACTTCATCTCTATTTTTAAAATTATAAACAAAATTGTTGATAAAATAAAATAGATCCAGTATAGTTTCCTATGGAAAGGGATATAAGAAAGGTTCATGTTTCCCTTGGTTAATTTGGATAAGAATTATCTACCTAAATCTAATGGTGCACTAGGGATTCAAAAAATAAGAGAATTGAATAAATCTCTTCTTGATAAAAGGGGCTAGAAAATCCTTAAAGAGGAGAAATAATGGATTTAAATCATTAAGTCCAAATACATTGAGGGTAATAAAAAAAGATAGGTTCCTATAGGAGGAAGGCTTGGTGGATGGTTTGACCCTCTAGAAAGTGATCTATTATGGAAATAAACTCTTATAAAAAGGATATTGGTGACAAATAGGAAATGGGGAATCAATGGATTTATTAGATGATCCATGGTTATCTCATATACCCCTAGACTTTCAACACCCATGGACCAACCTTTATATCAACTTCAAAGTAAATGGGGAACTAAATTAAAAGACTATTGAGACATCTCCAAAGGTTGCCTAAAATGGAAATTCCTTAATATAGATAACATCACTTATAAGGAATCCCAAGCTCTTCTTGAGCTTAATTAAATAATCCAACAAATTCACGTAACTTACTTTTTGAATAAGGATTATATTCTTTATCTAGCTCAAGATAGTGGGACTTACTTGGTGAAGTCAATATTTTTAGTGGAAATAGAACTAAAGGATCAATGGGATCTCTCGTTACCTCTCTAGATCAAACACCTTATCCAAAAAATCAACATTTTTTAATGGTTGATTACTCAAAACTAGATTCTTACCATAGATAATCTTCTCAATAGGGTCCTAATAATTCCTAATCTCTACTCACTCTACTCTACCTATGTAGAGTCAGTTCATCATCTATTTCTAGAGTTCCCTTTGAATATCTTGGTGTTCTATAGGTTACTTAATCAGTTTTTGGTCCCTTGGGTCTACATAGGCTCCATTCAGGATCTTATTCTATAATGAAAACCCCTATAGTCACTCCCATATCTTTATTTCTTATGGATCCTTGCCCTCCCTCATTACTAAAGGGCCATATGGAAGACTAAGAATGATCAATTTTTTTAGAATAGGATATCTCCACCTAGGTTGATATTCAATCATCTGTGTTGTTATATAGTAGAGAATTAGAAAGTTTTTATCCCCAAATATAATGTCATATTTTCCCCATGTGAATATTCTATTTTTTTTCATGAAAATTGTCTCAAATTATAGAAATAACACCATTAGTGGTAGTTCATCATGTCACCAAATGGTTGAGTCCCCTCTATGGGTGGTTTAAGCTTAACTTTGATTGTACATCAAAAGGCAATCCAAGGCTAGCTGGGGGGAGAGGGTGATTCATGATCACATTGGTTTGGTATTTACTACTTATATAGTCCCTTGGGTCACCAAACCAACTATGTTGTCAAGGACATGGATACATTTTTAGACATTCAACTTGTTCCTCATCTCTACATCCCTAACCTTATCATCAAAGGTGAATCCATCAATATTATTCCTGCCCTTGTTAATAAAATCACCCCATCCCATATCATGAAATCTATAATACATGATGCCCACAAATTTTTACTTTCATTCAAGCATATTTACATAGTTCATGTGAAAAGGGAGGTAATTTTTATGGTAGATATCCTTGATAATTTTGGTGTGTGCACTAATAAGGTGGTCACATGGTATAGTTCCAATTAAGTCCCATCCCAAATCTTTAACACACTTAATCATGATTGCATCTAGTCAACACCTTTAGTCAAACATGTCTACTATGAGTGACACATTAGTGAAAAACATGTGGTATTGGTTGGTTAATTATTTCCACCCCAATTATGCTTTCAACACCATTGGGAATAACACTTTGTTCAAATTTTCTATAAGTTTAAAAATAAATGTTAATTTTATTAAAATCATTTCATTCAACTAAATGAAAATGGGGGGTGAAAGAGAATAACTGGAACCACTTGTTAGAGGTACAATGATTGATATAGAGGGTGAATAATTGAAACCAAAAAAATTAAACTCCAATTCTAATATTTAAAAATACTTAATCAGTAACCACAAGTGTTCATGAAGAATACACATCATTCATAACAATGATCAAGAGACATAATGCAAGATCCAACACATAATACATGACATACATGGGAAACCCTCTTGGGGAATAAAACCCATTAAAACCTACAATTGGAATAATATAATATAATGACAAGAACTAATTTAGACTAGTAAGCTATTGATCAAGGAACTACCATTCCTAATTTTAATGAGACTACAATCCCATAAGGAGATACTACACCTATCTAGTTGAGTACCCATAATAACTAGACTTTTAGAAAGTTTCACCTTTCAAGGAGGAAATAAAACCCTTAGATGTTGAGCACCCACAACAATACCTATGAACACATCCACATTTGCACTGATGTCTTCAACACTTGATTATGGACTTTTGATTATCACTCTTCACCTTCGCTTATACTCAAACAATAAGAGCATTATTTTACCAATAAAATTATGACCTACATGTCATATAAATAGTCCTCAATATATTATACTCTTTAACTCATCCTTAGGTCACTCTACCCCTCCTTATTTCCACAATTAACACACACAAGTCTCTCTCAAGTCTTTCCTAAGTATCTCACACAAAATCTAGAAATCACCAACTCTGATTTCACTATTATAGAGCATACTTGATAATCAACACCTTAGTTGGCCATTAGGAATGCCTTAACCCTTAAGACAAATATATTATTAAGACATGGCTTAATAAAATCTTCATAGGTTGGTTATAGCATCTATGGGTCACCCTTACTTAGCTACACCTTTTAATAAGGTCCTTATAGCTCTTATGAGTCTCACAAAGACCTATTCACCTATTTATCAAATCATGAGTTAAAAAAAAGAACACAAAACCAATTTAAAATACATGGGTACACTCCTTATTCCCACTTTGACATCCTCAAATGTGTTGGGTGAATATTTTGTCAATTAGCATACTGATAAAAAAAATAGGTTTGATCAACCATAGCAAGAAGATTGGTCAGCCAAATGTGTAGGTTTACCACATCAAAATGGGACTAATCTCTCCTCCAATCAAGGGGAGGTATCTTGTATATATATATATATATATATATATATATATATATATATATATATATATATATATAAACAAAAAATAACACTCAAGGGTAGGATAAACCATCCATCTCTCTTTTTTCAGAGATGATGTGCACAAATCAAAGGAGAAATCCTAATGAAATGACAAAAGACACTCTTCTTCTTTTAGAGGTATTATTCAGTAGACAAAAGGAATCTTTCTAGTGATGACAAGTAACTGTAACAGGGTATAGTAACACAACATGATGAAATGAGGCACAAAGTCTCCACTTCAACTGCCAAAGAGTGAAATATGCAAAACAATGAGGGAACAAAGTCATCTCAAGGTCTTTTACATAGAAATAGAAAATAAACACACACTGAAGACAATTATAATAGCACAAAGTCTGAAATTAACTGGCTTCAAGACACCTTCTTTGTCACCTCCACTAGCTTTGCTTGTTAAATTACATAAACAAGAATACATTTAGGAAATAAACATAAGAACAATCTCCTAGAATGATATAAGCTATAACAGCATAAAGTTTGAAAGTAACTTGCTTTCTAATTAAAAAAAAGAAATATGATGAACAATCTAAGCTCAAAGTCTCTGTAATGCCTTTCAATTTGGGCAGAGTTTTTATTTCTGATAACAGAGAGATCTCGTTTAAAACAATAAAAGAGAGTTCAATATATAGCCTTTCAAGAAAGTCTTGGGGAGTAGTAAAACATCATGTTGCATTCAATGCCTTGAATACATTTTAAATTTTGTTAAGAAGGTATGCTAGAATCAAGTGTATTTACCCATTTTCTTTTCTCAATGAAGAGAAATGGGTCATGCCATTGAATGTTTGTGTTCTTCAATGTCCACCTGGTGGACTACTTCTAGAAACATATCTCATGCATGGATATTTGTGGTCTTTCTTCATCATTCCTCATTTCCTAGCTATTGAATTAGGTCCTTATTTTAATTGGATCTTTGGTTCAATTACTTCTCTGCTCTTTGGTTGCTTTCTACTGATCTTAACAATTGACATGTTGCACGTTCCACTGCAAAATAGATCAGGACACTTGGTAGTATTCACAAGACTTTGAGAGATGCTTATTGAAAGAGGCTTTAAAACTTGTAAGAAACTCAAGACAGATGTAAACACTTGTCACGCTCCATAGAGTTATAATGAGATACATGACAGTTTCTATTAAACTTTGAGAAACACTATAGAGATTAACGGGAGTCATTTGGATTCACACAGATGATGACACTTTGTGCACTCTACTTACTTCATTAACTCACTAGGGGCCCACCATAGTCCTTACTTAATAAAGAGACCAAAAGAAGAAACTACAAATTTTGACACATGGTGGCTTCCACTGAGTTTTGTAGATGACACATGGCACGTTCCACTACTAGAAACAGTGTCTCGATAGATGACACATGGCAGCTTCTGCTACACTTTAGAAGGGACACATGGCATGTTCTGATTCAACTTGAGAAGGCACATGTGGTGGATTTTTGAGATTTATTTCCTTAGTAAGTTTTTCCTTCAGACAAAAAGTTTGAAGGAATTCTTTCAGACAATTTGTCTGAAGGAAATCTTCCTTCACTTTAATTCTACTTTCTGTCAGGCTTTCTTCCTGGGTGAATTCCTTTGGACAAAAAGTTCAAATGTTTTTTGCCTTAACCATTTTATCACAAGAACTTTTTTGAAGGAATTCCCTATGTCTACCTTTGCTCGCTACCCTCCACAAGGGCACTTAGCTTGGTTCAATGTCCTTTGCAAGGGTACTTTTTCCTTTGGCTTTGCCTTAGTCTATTTTCTATTGATCTCAAAAAGTGACATGTGGTAGCATCTACTATGAAATGAGTGAGGAAACGTGGCAGTATCCACTTAACTTATAAAGTCTTTGGATGTCTTTTGAGAGTCTTGTATAAGATGACACATGGTGGCTTCCACTGAGCTTTAGAAACACTATACATACTCTTGGGACTCACTTGGATTCATGTGGATGATGACACTTGTGTGATCTATTTATCTTACAAGGGACACGTGGCAACTTTTGTAGCTCTTAGAAACAAAGTAAAATGGGGCTCGATATATGACATTTGGTAGCATTTTTTGGGCTCTGACGGGCTTTCGATTTAGGTTTTTCTTGCTTTAGTCACTTTTACTCACTGCCCTCTGCAAAGGCACTTGTCTCTTCAGCTTTGGGGCACTCCTTTGAACCTACCACTTGAACTGATCAATTGAACCAACTTTGGTTCAATGGTTCAATGGTTCATTCCTTCATTTCTACTTATTCAATTAACCACTTAAACTAAGAGTATTTGAAACAAATTGTGTTGAACCAACCACTTAACTCTTAAAACTTGCTGACGTCATTGAACCTTCAGACCTGTTGAACCTTTGAACCTTTTTTAGAAGTGGGGTTCGATGGTTCAATGGTTCAATCTTTATTTGAAGCTTTTTGATGAACATTTTTGGTTAAACCAAGGCATTGGACTAGCCTCAAATGTGCCTAAGTGTTGAGGAACCTGCTTCTTTTCTAGAACTCACTTGTTGAAGCCATTGAACCTGTTGAACCTATTAGTCCTTTAATTGAAAAAACTTAAATAATTCCCAATTTTGAAAGTTCAAAAAATAAATTGAAATGAGAAGAGATAATTTTGTCTTGTAATATCAAAATATATCATATGTTATCCCAAAAATGAGCTGATATTTTTGGGGGACAAAAAAATTATCACTATCATCTTTTCTCACCTCTGTGTATGCTCAAACAACTCAAACACTACCCTGGTGCATAGGAACATTATAAATAAAAAATAGTCAAATTATTAACACTTGTTTATAAAATATATCAATTAATCAAACTTAAAAAGACCATACAGAGCATCCTCATAGACTCTAAAACACCCCTAAACAAATAAGTCATCATGATACAACAAAATAACATCAACACAAGATTGAATATCCTTCTTAGGTCACTTGTAGAACATATACGAAAACATAGTCAAATTTTGACCTTAATATATTTGATTTTACACACTTAAAAATATTCAAATTGGGTTCATGATATGTTCCATGGAGTCTTATTCATATTTTATTTTTACAACATAAGAAAATTCATCCTAGATCAAAAGTTATGGCCCAAAAACTAGACACTGGTCTTTCCTTACCAAATTCAAATATTCAAATACAAATGGTCAGAGTTAAAATTTAAAAACTATTCCCTCATCTCATGTCATCTTAAATTTATATAAATTACACATCATTTATCTTGTCCAAACTTTAACATATAGTCCACCAAAGCCAAATTTTAAACATATCATAGTTGACCTCATCTCATGCAAATTGGAAAATTTGACTCAATGCACTTCATTAATCTTTATGGATCAGTCAGGTATTTAAATATAAATGTTCACCATTAAATCAATATATAAAAACAATTTATTTTCATTGTATCCTTATATTTTACCTTTGATTATTTGTTAAATAATGAACACTTGTCCTCATCTTGTTGCTTCATGACATCTTGGAACACACATGCTCCATTGATCTTCTATAATACGCTCAATATTTATCATTGCTAAATAGCTATCACATTGACCCATTTATCTCTACATTCACTATTTGATATGTAAGTATTAACTCCATTGAATTTTTGGATCTCCATTAGGTCCAAATAATTAACATCATGCAAATTGACTATGGGTACCGACTGCAATATGCTTGGAAAGCCTGCTTTGCACATATATATCTTTTGCCTTGATTAATCTCATGACCTCATAATTGCAACATATAAACAAATTTTATAGGGGAATCCAAAAATGTCACAAACTACTCCTGAAACCTTCAAACATGTGAGATATAACACCATTAAAATGCCTTCTCAAAGTCTTCTATCACAGAGCCAACTATGCTTAGAACTTGCCTATAAGGCCAACTTTTCACATGCATATATTTTGATATGCTTCAAGGCATGATATAAAATCTATAAAAAATAAACTAAGTATAAAATTGAACAAACCCATATGATCACATTCTCTTGAAATTTCAAAATGTGTGAGATATGCCACCATAAAATTGACTACTCATCTCTTTCTTTCCTTATGAAAATTTGGCTAAGTATGGGAAAACACTATCAAAATGCCTATGATCCTAACTTTGCACTTACATATATTTAGTGCACTACATTGCATGAACTAAAATTTTATGCATAATAACTAGGCATAAGACTGAACAAACCTAGGTGACCATTTCCTCTTGATTCATCCACACATGGTAATGGTGTTGTCATCAAATTTCCTACTCAGATTTTCTACCAATGGATAAGTGTCTAGATGAAAACTATAGACAACCAAATGAATTCCACTTATGCACATAAGAACCCAAATCATATAAAACATCTTAGGGACCTATTTTCACATGCTCAATATTCCATACTCATCTCTGAACATCTCAATCCATGTCAACATAGAATATCAACCAATCATACTTTAAGCAAACTAGGACAAGAACATTGCACACTTTGTCATTATCACTTAGGCTATCAAAGCACTTCATCTAGACACTATAACATCTCCATGACACCACCATGACATCATTGAGAATAATCCAACAATCTCCCCTTTTGTCATTTATGTCAACACTCATCAATAGAACAATATATAGCTCAACTTCCTTCTCTCTCAAAACACTCCCTCAATAGGAACTTTCTCCCCCTTTGACAAAATGACAAAGTGGGTACCAACTAACACTGAGGACCTGAAAATAGCATAAATAGGAAAGGACCATCTTATAAATATGATACAAACTACCACTTGCCTTGAGCATACTTCTTTTTGCCTTGACAACTTCCTCTTGCTCCATGCTAACACTCTTTTCAACCAAGCACTACAACCAATGAAGAAAGAACACACAAAAATACTAGAATATAATGGAAATCACCAAAAAACATCTAAGAGGGACACCCACTAATATTTTTTATCCATTTCACATTTTTATAATCTATAAATCTCCACACACCATGAAAAACCACTACACATGCTTACTATCCTTCTCTCTTAAGCTACCATAAGGACCACCAAAAAATATTCATGCCACTCGCCAAATAGGAAATATGATCTTAACCAACTTGAGAACTCTTATTGAAACAAAAATACCTTAATCTTTTGGAGAAATTGAGGAAAAAACACTCTTCTTCAAAGTAGGCTTGTATAGCCTCCTTGGAGCCCTACATGGAAGTTGTAGAGCCCACAAATTTCAATAGATACATATTCAAGACCTAAAACTCCATATATAGATCACTCTCATATGTCCCATCAAGAACAACAATTCTCATCACCAAAATCATCATCTAAAACATACTTCCTTCACAAAGCTACTAACCAATTAACCCTCCATATTGACAAAAACTTGAATAATTTGAGAACCAAAAACCTTAAATTCTATATGAAGCTTGATTTGACCACCCATTTGGCCCATTAAACATATTAAGAAGTATTAGTCCTTAGTTCATAATAAAAATGACTTTTATAGCATATCTCAAACCTTATAATCTCAAAACAAATAGGGTCAATAAACCTCCTTCTAGTCAACACACATATTTGAGACTTATTTCACACTTGGAGACACCCATCACACACTTAGAGACCAAAAATTTATCCTTCACACCTTTGGGAGCCATGACTTCCTATAACCCATTTTAGGCCTACTTGTTTTTTAATCCAAAAAATGTGAAAACTAAGAGCACTCAAAAATCTTCAATTGGCACAAACATACCTTCAGACCACAGAATCACCTAGAGCACATTAAAAAGAAGTGTATAGACGTTTTTAGCATCAAAATATTCTTGACATCTACATCAATCTCATTAAGTCACCTAGAACCACCCATTCTAACTTTGTACTATAGCTCCTTCATAAACTAATGAAGCAAAGTCATGAAGTTGTTGCTCCCCCTTAACCAATGACCTTCTGAGATCAACACAAATCTATTTAAAGCTTGTCATTATGATTTTAATCCCACAAAATTTATTCTCCACAAGAAATATGTCTCCCAAGAAGCATAGGTAGACAT
This sequence comes from Torreya grandis, assembly GCA_037957365.1. Lineage (NCBI taxonomy): Eukaryota > Viridiplantae > Streptophyta > Pinopsida > Cupressales > Taxaceae > Torreya > Torreya grandis. The sequence continues at coordinate 709,278 of JARHVA010006992.1, forward strand.
ACCCTATTTCACAATGTCCTAAAACAATGTGAAACTAAGAGTTACCCACAACTTCTCATACTCCTCTTATTTAGTCATTTGATGCTTATAGTTATTCTTCTTCTTCTTAAGCTTAAAATAAGTAACATGCTCAACCACTATAGCATTCTCCTTTTCTTATAGAATTGGATTGAAAATATATTGAGACAATAAAGATTCATGACATACCTTTTCATTTGAAGAATCCACCTTGTAGTTTGGAACCTCATCATTGGGCATAGACAATTGATGTTACTTACATTATACATACTTAATGACATTATGATGTTTACTTGGATCCATACATACCTCAGTACTAGCTTCAACCAGTATCTTGGTCTTCTCCTTGAGCTTTATCTCTTCATTTTCAACATGAGTAGATAATGAGACCTTTTGGTACTCTCCAACTTCTGAAGCATTTTCCACCATAGCAAAAAAAATTACTTAGACTTGTATTCTTATCATGACTCACACTTGTCACATTTGGCTTCCATGTGTTAACTTGACTTCTTTCTTGCACTTTAGGAGCCTAATTGAACTCATTTTTGAGTTGATGGCCTTTATTTATAGTATCTAGCAATGTGGCTTATCTATTCACAATTTTAGCACACCATACTCCTTAATGAGAACACAATTTGTCTTACCATGTTTGGACAAAAAATTTCAATATGTCCTTTTTCATGATAACTAAAATAACCTCCTTTTTTGAATAGGACTCACCTTGTCTAATATTATGTGGATAATGGTTTACAAAGTATCCCACATCAAGATAATTGAAGCACTTAATTTTCCTCACCCCTTTCATCATAGTCCCATGAAAAATCATTTCTAATAGGTCTCTTGCACTCTCTATCCAATGACTAAATTGATTACATGTATAATAACAACCATTGAATCTTCCATAACTCATATCATTTAGCTATTTAATATGATTTGTCTTCATTCTACTAGAACATTCAATCCTTGTCTAATGATTTTTCATCAAAGTATGATTCTCCTTATTTACAATATTCTTCATCTTGTATTGAGTTACATTCTTTTGTTCTTATTCATATCCAAGATCAATTATATCACTAGCATGCTTTTGACTACTCAGAATATTGTCTAGATTATATGAATTTTTTTCAAATCTCATAAATGTCTTCACCTTACTAGATGTCTTTTCTAAATTATATTTCAAAGACTCATTTTCAAAAGCATACCTTTAACATTCATATTCTTTATATTTTAGGGTTTTAAACAAAATTTCCAATTGACAACTGAGATGCTTGATCATATCTTCATGCTCCTTGGTGTATTGATTCAGTATTTCCTCATACACATTGAATTTTTCCTCATAGTCCTTGAGTTTATATTTCATCTTCTTATTGATTTCCTTCTCAATCTTCAAATTTTCAAGAGAATTAATTAATATAGTCTCACAATCCACCTCATTTGCATCATCATATGAATCAATCCAAGTAGACGCCTTCAGATGTGAGCAAATTCCTTCTTCAGCCATGAATAGAGCTTCATCTTCAACAAGACCATCATATTCATGATCAGATTTGAACCACCATCTTCACTCTCATCTGATGAGCTTCAATCTTCTTTGGTGTAAAGACTCTTCTTGTTTTTGAAAGACTTCTTGTTGCTAAACTTTATGAATCCTTTCTTCTTGAATGTCTTCTTGTCATCATCTTGGCCTTCACCATGATATTCATCATGTTTCTTCTCATACTTATGAGGGAAATTATGAACAAAATATCATATCTAACCATAATTGAAACATTGAAGGGTAGTTTATCCTTGTACTTCCCTAAGTTTGTGTTCAATTTCCTAGTAATAATAGTAGTTAGTTCATCCTTATAAATATTAGATATGTCATCCTCTTTGGATTTATTACCTTAGAACTTCATCTTAGGCTTCATCTCTAGCTTGAATGCAACTTCTTTCTTTAGTGGTATATCATCATTTACTCTCATCTCATATGTAGTAAGGGTGCCATGCAATTGATCCATCTTCGACTTAGTAATATCATGACTCTCTTCTATAGCAGATAATTTTGGATCAAGCTTGAGATATAGAGACCTTATTACAATTTAGACTATAATATCATCTTTAATATTCTCTCCAAGACTTCTGATGATGTTCACAGTCTCATCAACTCTCTTTAAAAAGTATGCCACATAACCTTCTTCCTTTATCTTGAGACTTTCAAATTGCCTTAATAGGAGTAACATAACCATCCAAAATAGATTGGCATACATCAAACCCAAGGGAAATAATATATGTCCTCATCCTTGCACTCCAAAAAGTATAATTGGATTCATTGAACATTAGTAATTTCTTAGTAAATAAACTTCCTTGATGACTACCCATATTTTACCTTTTATCACCTTCAAGCTACTAAGCCTTTACCAAAGGACTAGCTCTGATACCAATTATTAGAGGTACAATCAAAAAGAAGGGGTGAATAATTGAGACCAAAAGAATACAACTCTAATTATTATCTTTACAAATATTTAACCAGCTACCACAAGCATTCATGAAGCATACACATCATTCATAGAAATGAGTAAGAGATATAATGCAAGATCAAACACATAACACATGACATACATGGGAAAACCTCTTGGGGAATAAAACCCATGATAACCTTCAATTATAATAATATTATATAATAATAATAATTATTATTTTATAATATCAAGCTACTGATCAAGGAACTACCATTCCTGATTTTAGTGGGACTACAATCCCACAAGGAACTACTACACCTGTCTAGCTGAGCACCCACAATAAATATAATTTTATAAAGTTTCAACTTGTAAGGAAGAAACAACCCCCTTATATTTTTAAAACCTATAAAAAATGTATGAAAACATCCATCTTTGCAGTGATGTCTTCAATACTTGATGATGGACCTCTGATTATCACTCTTCACCTTCACTCATACTCAAACAATAAGAGCATTATTCTACCAATAAAATTATGACCTATATGTAATAAAAATATTTCTAAATATATTATTCTATTTTAATAATATTTAGGTCACTCTACCCCTCCTTATATCCATAATTAACACACACAAGTCTCTCTCAAATCTCTGCCAAGTATCTCACATAAAATCTAGAAATCACTAACTTTAATTTCACTATTTATAAAGCATACTTGATAACAAACACCTTGGTCAGCCATTAGGCATGAATTAACCCTTAAATAAACTATTTTATCAGCATATATCTCAATAAAATCTTCATAGGTCAGCTATATAATCTATGGGTCACCCTTAAGCAGCTACACCTTTTAAAAGGCCCTTATAGATCTTATAGGCCTCATGGAGACCTATTATCCCATTTAGCACATCATAAATATAAAAAGTAACATAGGAATACTTTAAAATACATGGCTCCATTAATAATGTCCCCTTTTACATAATAAAATGATCATATTCATTGTTTATCACCTGTGTATGCTAAAAAAAATCAAACACTGGCTTGGTGCACAAGAACATTATGAATGAAAACATATAGTCAAATTATTAGCCTTTGTTCATGTAAAATATCAATTTTTAAAACCTTAAATTATAATATAGATAATCCTCATAAACTATATAACACTCATAAATATCTAAGTCATCATGAGATATTGAAATAACATCAACATAAGCTCGAATATCCTTCTTGGGTCACTTATAGAACATATATGAAAACATAGTCAAATTTAGACCTTAATATCTTTGGTTGTACACACTTTCATATCTTAAAATTAGGTTCATGATATGTACCATGGATTCCTATTCATATTTTATTTTTACATCATTAGCAAATTCATCCTGCATCAAAATTTATGGTCCAAAAACTAGACATTGGTTTTTCCTTTGCAAATTCAAATATTCAAATGCAAATGGTCATAGTTTAGTTAAACTTAAAAAATTATGCTCGCATCTCATGTCCTCTAAAATTTAGTTAAATTATGAACTATTTATATTATTTTTAATTTAATTAATAGTATACCAAAGCCAAACATTAAACATCTGACAGTTGACCTCATCTCATGCAATTTGGAAAGTTTGACTTAATGTGCTTCATCTATCTCTACATATCAGTCAAGGATTTAACTATCAACACTCACCATTCAATAAATATATATAAAACCAAATATAAATTGGATATTTATTATTTAAATTTTATTATTAATTAAATAATTAACACTTATTCTCATCTCGTTGCTTCCTGACATCTTGGAACACACACACTCCGTTGATCTTCTATATGATGCTCAATCTTTATATTTGATAAATAGCTATCACATCGACCCATTTGTCTCTACATGAAAAATTGGATATATAATTATGAACTCATATGAACCATTATATCTCTACTATGTCTAGATCATTAAAATTAGGCAAATTGACTAAGTATGGGGATAAACTGTAATATGCTTGGATATCCTACTTTGCATAGATATATCTTTTGCCTCGATTAATCTCATGAACTCAAATTTGAACCATATGAACACTTTTCATAGGTTAATCCAACCATGTCACAAATTTATCTTGAAATATTCATTCATGTGAGATATAATTCCATTAAAATGCCTTTTTAAAATCTTCTATCACAGAGCCAACTATGATTAAAACTTGCCTAAAAGGCCAAATTTGCACATGCATATATTTTGATGCTATATAGTGCATGTTCTAAAATTTAGTGAAAATAAACTAGGTAAAAAACTAAACAAACCCATATGATGAGCTCATCCTAAAATATCCACATGTGCAAGATATGCTACCATCAAAATTCCTACTCCTCTCTTTCTTGTCTTATGTAAATTTGGCTAAGTATGGGAAAACATTGTCAAAATGCCTGAGAGTCCAACTTTGCACTTGCATATATTTTGATGCACTACATCTCTTGACCTAAAATTTTGTACATAAGAACTAGGAAAAATACTGAACAAACCTATGTGACCATTTTATCTTGACTCATCCACATGTGGCAATGGTTATGTCATCAAAATACCTACTCATATTATCTACCACTTGATCCAAAGTGTCTAGATGAAAACTATGGAAAACCAGATGAATTCCACTTATGAAAAAAATCACTCAAAGAATATAAAACATCTTAGGGACCTATTTTCACATGATAAATATTCCATACTCATCCCTAAACATCTCTAGACATGCCAAAACTAAATATCAACCAAGCATACTTCAAGCAAACTAGGATAATCACATTTCACACATTGTCACTTAGTCTATAAAAGCACTTAATCCACTCACCAAAACATCTCCATAACACCACCATGACATCATTTACAACAATTCAACACTAATTTCATGTTTGGATGTTCATAACAATAGGATTTTTTTGTAAAAAAACTTTTCAAAGGGGGTATGGCTTCATTTATGTAATACATTCCCAGCCACAATGAAAAACTATCAAAGGATTTTGTTATTTAAAGGAACAAATGAATAATAATCATGAGTGATCTAAGAATTTATGTCTCAAAGGAAAATAAAGACAATTATAAATATTAAGGCTTTACCAAAGATAGGTTCCTTCACCCCATTCACCATCCTTTATCATACTCCTCTCAACCACCTACTTGCCCCTTCACCACCCTCAACCAAAAAATGAAAAATTACCTCCACTCCCACCAAGGAGGCTAACACCCTTAAAAACACCATAATCCTCTTCATATAAGACTTAATGGGATAATTTATTAGATAATTAAGGGTTTTATTATACAAGTTAGGTCAAGTTTGGATGGTTATGTCAGTGTTAAGGTATGTTCATGTTGTCGATGTTGTGACATTGATGTTATCATTGATGTCAAGGTTAAGATGAATGTCATTAATGTCAAGGTAAAAATTGATGTCATACATGGTGAATTAGTATGTGATAAGGAAGTCTTATTAAAATATATAATTTGAATTTAACCTTGTAATTATTCTTGGGTTGATGACATGTCAAGGTCAAGATCAAGTTTCAAGGTAAGCATACTTTTGAGCACTAGTATTAGGGAATATTATCATATCACAAGAATGTGTATGAAGATGGTGGTATATTAAGATGGATACACATAGGTATGAGTGGATTTTTACATATTTCTAATTATGCATATGAATTTTTGAAATATTTAGGAAATATTTAAGGTAAGCCTTCAGGGGTAAGGTCTTAAACCTAAACATGCAACCAGACTAGTCCTAGGCTCCAATTGACCTAATGAGGAGTCTTGAAGTATTATAAAGATATATAAAGGATAAAAATAAGTGTTTTATCATGTGGGAATATCTTTTAAACTATGTTAATAGGTTTATAATTTATATAATATTTTATAGGAGGTTACTAGGTCAGTTATTGGCTTAGTCTTTACATGAAGAGACCTAGTGAGAAGGTACAAGATTGGTTACATGATGAAGTGAGAAGTTTGAGGCTTGTTATAATAATTTTGGTAGGTTTTTATAATGGTATTAGGTTTTATGAAATTATTATTATGGTTTAATATCAATTCAAGAGGTTTTAAGGTGTGTTCAAAGTCTAAGTGTGACTGGCAGTTCAAGGCCTAATGTATAAAGAGACCTAGTGTGGCTTAATGAGCGGTAAATTTTAGTTTCTAATGTGACATAGATAATTATATAATTATCATAGGTGTTATAGGTCTTTTCAAGTGTGTTAACCAATTTTGATGTTAAATTTTTAAGGATAAAGCATGAAATGTGTTTTTGAAGTTTTTTTTGTCTACATAGAATGAGGTATTGTAGACTTGAGAAGGATTGTCTTATGATTTTTGGAATTTAAAACCTTTATATTAGGATAAAATAAGTTCATGGTAGTTGGTTAAGGGTCATATATTGAATTTTATAGCATTTTTTTGAGGGCCTAAGCTTTATGAACGATTGTTAAGAATGGAAGATAGTCTAAACCCTCTCCAAAACCGTAATAGTGACCTAATATAGAAGATATGATTAAAAAGTGATTATAATGGTTTTTTTGAACTATTATGATTATTTTATTTTTTATTAAACTATCCCATTTACCTCCAAGTACCATTGGTCTGTCAGAAGCATGAATGGAAGCTACAAAAAGTCCCTTATTTCATGGATTTTTGATGTAATAGGAAGGGTTGAACAAGTCAAAGCATGAAAATTATTAGAGGATGATGTGTGAGAATTTTATTTTTTTCCATGTAATTTTATGATCAATTTAAATACATAAAATATGTTAAACTGGTCATGGAAGTTGGCCTATCACTAAAAAAGCCTAGTGAGGAAGATAGTGAGAAAACTAGGTAAAAGTGAGAATGAGATCAGGGATGGGTTGTAGTGGATTAGGGATGGATTAAAATACATGGGGTTATTTTTAAATATATATAAAACATATACCTAATTTATATATGTTTTTAATAATCTTTTAAATGAAAAAAAAAATTGATCTCAATCTGACTTATTGAATACAGTGAGGTCTATGTAAAGTGAATCCATGAGATTGGTTTGTAAGACCAATATTGATATTAGAAATTATATATATATATATTATAAGGATTATTAAGGATAATATAAACCCATTTTAATTTCATAATTTTTTTCACATAAGTGTTCTAAGTCTTGGTTTCCATGATTGTGTTTTGCAACATTTAGGCATTTTTTGTGTGTTAATGAGAATGATGCTCCTAAGTCATTATGACAATATTTGAATAATATAATGAATATTAAGTTATTATAAATGTATCATAGGTTAATTTTAATTAATTTTTATCCATGATAAATTTATATTAATGTGTGAAAATTTAAAGGTTCTTCATTGGGTGTTTGACGCATGTTTGCAATTCTGAGTGGGCATATGGAAGTGGTATATTTGAGGTATTTTTACTTATATGGTGAATTATAATTTACATTATGATTACCATGATGTAATTTTATTTATATAAATGTGATTTATTTGTGTTTTTATGTGCCAAATTTGAGTTTATACTTTAGATATTCAAAGCAAAATTTCTGGCAATGAGAAGGGCTAATTGTGAGTAGGCCTAATGGTGTGGTTCAAGGAGTGAAATGAGATAAATAATGTTAAGAAAATAATTTAATATTATAATGGGTATAATTTATGTTTTTTAAATAATTTAATATATTTATGGAGGATAAAAGTTTTTTAAGGTGGTCAAAGTGAAACGTTTGCTTTGAGAAGGCTTAAATGCATTAGGTCTTTATTAGGCCAAATGATGGTTTTGGTCCTTATGAGTGGTGACCGTCCTATGTATTTTTTTTTAAACTTATGAAACATGTTTTTTTTATATATTAAAATGGTGATAAAATTATTTTTTGAAGCAAGAGTCAAGTATAAAAAGGTCTAATAGGCCTAATTTGACTAGTTAGAATATTGAGAAAATGAATGAATGAAATAGAGGTTTGTAAATAAGGAAAATGGATTTAATAAAATTATATGTGTATATTTAATATTTCATGAATTACTAATAGTGTTTTTTATATGATTATAAAGGTTATATAATGTAAATATTCCTAAAAGAGGGTTAGTTGAGCGAAGAGGTATAATAGGTTGTTTGAGAAATATAGAAGAGTGTGAAGAGGAAAATAAGGTGAAAATAATTATTTGAGAGATAAATAGGTGTAAAAATGTGATCATAGGTTCTAATTGGTTGATTTAGTGTTGAGTAACCTAGGGTTTTGTTGCCTCTTTTCAACTTGGTACTTGCTAAAGGGCTAGTTGAGTTGATGCTTGACTAGTGAGGGGTTAGTACTTCTTGTGGGGTTGGTGCCTTAATAAATATTTATCCATTAATTATAGGAATATATTCCAAGTTATGTTTTAGTGTTTTTTATTATCCATTAGGATTTCCCACATATCTCTTGTGTTCATATGTTGTGTGCTTATATGGATGTTTATTTATGCATTGGTTGATATATATGTTTGAATGAATGCCTCATGAATGATAAGTGAAATTTAATAAAAGTTTTAAGGGAAATTATTCACCCCCCATCTCATTCTATATACATCCAATTTTTTTTATTAGACTAGATCCTTTAAATGAGGCCTAATATCCTAAAGGAGATCTTAAGTGAAGATGGCTAGTTAAGCACAAGGTGGTTTATCTACAAGTAAAGCTCCATTGTTCAATGGATATAATTATGATTTTTTGAGTGTCAAGATAAGAAAATATTTTATGTATCAAGGTCATAATGTTTGTAAATCAATTTTTTATAGATATACTACAACCCTTATTTCCCCTACAGATATACCAGGTAAAAAGGCTAATGATAATAATTCAAAATCAATGAATGGTATTATTAGTAGCCTATCAGAGGCAGAGCTTGTGAAGGTGATGCACTATATGTATACCAAATAAATGTGGGAAAATTTAAATATTATCCATGAGGGATACTCCAAGATAAAGCTATCTAAATTTCAAACCCATAGAAGGTAGTTTAAATTACTAAGGATGAATGAAGATGAGACCATTACAACCTACTTGTTGAGGGTTGAATAAGTGTTTAAAATCATAAGAGGTCTAGGTAAATCTTTGTAAGAGTCTATTTTTTTCAAAAGGTTTTGATATATATAACTCCCAAGTTTTATTCTAAAGGGTCTGCTATTGAAAAGATGCAAGATCTAGACAAGCTAGAGATGGACGGACTTTATGGGACCCTAATAGCCTATGACATGAGGACAAGTGAAGAAAGACTTGAAAAGAAGGAAGCTTCATTAAAGGCATAAAATAAGTCAAAATATAAGAATACACAAGGTAATAAATTCAAATACAATGATGATTCTAATATTGATGATAATTTGATAGTTATGTTTGTAATAAAGTTAAAAATTGGTTCAGGTTACAAGGGTAAGATACCCTTCAAGTGATTTAATTATGGAGAGAGTGGAAAATTTTATATCAAGTTACCTCATAAGAATAATAAAAATGATGATGAAAATCATGATGAAGGTCATGATGATGACAAGAAGTCTTATAGGTCTAATAAGATCAAGAAAGACTTCAAAAAGTATGATGACAAGAATAAGTTTTTCAAGAATAAAAGAAGATTTTACACCAAGTAAAATTGTAGTTCATCTAGTGAGAGTGAGAGAATAGATTATGAGAATTACCATGAAGGTATTGATTCCAATGTAAATGAAGTTCTCTTCATGGCTAAGGAATCAAGCTATTCAGATCAAGAAGAGTCCATGTGGTTTGGAGGTACTATTGGTGATTCAGATGAAGAAGATGAGGTATACTTTGAAGCTGAGTTGATGAATGATCTAGAAGAAATGAAGATGATGAATAAGAATAATAAGGTGATGTTGTCTCTTATTTAATACTATGAGGAGAAAGTTAACTTTGTTGAGGATAGATTAAACAATAACTCCAAGGAATACGAACAAATATTCAAACAAGTGGAGACTCAAATTGAGATTGTGATTGCAGCCTAAAGTCTAAAGAAGAAGAATGTGAAAGGTATGTAACTGAAGCGAATTCCTTGAGAGATGAGTTGGATCAATAATCAAGTAAGGTAAATTCCTTTGTGAAGTTTGAAAAGAGTACCAATGATCCTGATAACATCCTGAGTAGTCAAAAGATTGTTAATGACAAAATAAGTCTTGGTTTCAATAGAGACCAAAAGAAGAATACTAATGTGATTAATGAGAATCAAACCTTAAAGGTAAATATTCAATCAAATAATGATGGTATTGGTAGAATGAAGACTAATCTTATTAGGTATCTTGATGCTATAAGGTATGTTAATCTTTTCACTAGTTATTGTTATTCATGTAAATAATTTGGTTAGGGAGCAAGGCATTGTATAAAACCCTCCAAGAATGAATATTCATGGAACTTTGAGGAGATTCATCCTTCAATATGTATGTGTAGTGGTGTGTTTCCATCAAGATGAATAGTGTGTTTCAATTTTCAAAAGGTTGGACATATTATAAAGTCTTGTAAGCATGGATTGTCAAGTCAAAACATGAAGATTGAGGCCACTAGAGTGCAAGAAAGAAGATAAAAAGTGAATGGAGGCCAAAGGTATCTAAGGTGAATAATGATCAATATGCAAGTCCAAGTGGACTACTTACCATGGTGGAGCATAGTTTAGATGTAAAAGAGTGCCAAGAGTTCTCTTTTTCAGCTTAGGTTATGGATGAAAGAGTTAAGACAAATATACCAAGTCAGAATGTTGATCAAATGAAGATTAAATAATTCAATCCTAATAGGATCATGAAGAAATTTTAGTCTAGTAAAGACATGAAGATCTTGAAATCACTTAATTTTATGTTGTTTTAGTACCCTAAAGAATATATAACTCTATTAGACTTCATGGAGGCACTCAACTAGTGAGAATAAGCATGAAGGATGTTTGGTCCTAAGGGGAGATTTGTATTCTTTATTTTAGATCCAAAGTTCTATCAATAGTATATTAGAGGTGTGATTTAAAGAGATGGGTTACAAATAATTTATAAGATGACTTGATCAAACCAAGTCACATTCATGATAGTTTCTTAATATCTCATAGAGATAAGGGGAGCATGGTTGGTTACTTCTCTGAGTTGAGTTCCTATTTGGTTGATCAAAGGAAAATTGATCTTGTTTAGGGAATAAATCATGTTTTAGGTTTAAGGATCAGATGATAGTATTATTAGAGATGACCCTTTATCATTAATGTCAAAGGGGGAGAAAAATCAATTTAGGAGGAAATCTAGCTTGGAATATATAATAATGATATGATTTTTTAGATTATTTTCCATCAATGACAAAGGGGGAGATTATTGAGGTCTGTTCATGTTATTGGTGTTTTGAAATTGATGTCAAGGTCAAGGTCAAGATGAATGCCATTAATGTCAAGGTTAAAATTGATGTCATGCATAGTGAAGTGGTATGTGATAAGGAAGTCTTATTACAAAATATAATTTGAATGCATATTATTAATTCTTCTAATTTTGATGATATGTAAAGTTTAGGATCAAGATTCAAGGTAATCATACTTTTGAGCCCTAGTCTTAAGGAGAATTGTCCTATCTTGAGCATATGTATAAGGATGGTGGTTTGGTAATATGGATACACATAGGTAGGATTGGATGTTTAATGATGTAAACTAATGAATTTGAAGTGTTTTAACACTCAAGAAAGCTTTAAGATAAACCTTTATGGGTAAGGTCTTAAACCTATGCATGTAACTAGACTAGTCTTAGACTCTACCTAGCCTAATGATGAGTCTTGAAGTATTATCAAGATCTATGAAGGATAAAAATTAGTGGTAGATAATGTGAGAGTATGTTTAACAATATTATAAAAATTTTATAATGTATATAATCTTTTAGAGGAGATTACTAGGTTAGTTCTTAGCTTAGTCTTTACATGAAGAGACCTAATGAGAAGGCACATGATTGGTTACATGATGAGGTGAGTAATATGAGGATTGTGAGAGTAATTTTTGTAGTGTGTGATCATGATATTAGTTTTTATGAAATTAGTAAGAGGGTTTGAGAATAGTTCAATAGGTTTCAAGGTGTGTTCAAGGTCTATGTGACTGGCAATTCAAGGCCTAATGTGTAAAGAGACCTATTATGGCTTAATGAAGGATCATGTTAAATTTCCAAGGTGAAAAATATCATGAAGTATGTTTACCAAGTTTGAGGTCAAATTTTGAAGGAAAAATCATTAAATGTGTTTTCAAAGTTTTTCTATATGCACAAAATGAGGTATTACAGACCCAAGATAGTTTTTCTTATGCTCATTTCCATGTGAAAACTTTGCATGAGGATCCAATTAGTTCATGGTAGTTGGTTAATGGCACTAAATTAAATTTCCTTTCATTTTTTTTTGGTTGGGGTCCTAAGCTTTTTCAATGATTTTTAAGAATGGAAGATGGTATAAACCCTCTCAAAAACCCTAATAGTGACCTGATATGGAAGATATGATTAAAAATTTATTATAATGGATTGGTTTACATAATATTATGATTTAATGTTGTATTAAATCCTCATATGGACCTTCAAGTGGCACTGGTTTGTCATAAGAGTGAATGGAAGCTATAAAAAATCCCTCATTTCTCAAAATTTTAATGTAGCAGGCAAGGTTGACCAGGTCAAAGCATGAGAATTATTAGAGTATTATGTGTGAGAATTTTATTTTGTGTCAATTTAAGTTTATTATAAGTTTAAAAAATTCAAATATGCTAAACTGGTAATGGAAGTTGGCCTATCACTAAAAAGGCCTAGTGAGGAAGACAGTGAGAAAACTAGGCAAAAGTGAGAATGAGATTAGGGATGGGTTGTAGTGGATTAGGTATGGATAAAAATGCACTGGGTTATTTTTAAATACCTATAAAACATATACCTAATGGATATAAGTTTTTAATAATCTTGTGTATGGAAAAAATTTGATCTCAATTTGACTTAATATAATGAGGTTTATGTACAGTGAAGCCATGAGATTGGTCTATAAGACTAATAAAAATATTTTAATTAATAATATATATATATATATATATATATATATATATATATATATGGTATAATTATTATTATTAAGGATCATATAAAACAATTTAAATTTCATAAAATTTTTCACATAGGTGTTCTAAGTCTTGGTTTCCATGACTGTACTTTGGAGCATTCAGGCAGTTTTTGTGTGTTAGTGAGAATGATGTTCTTGAGTTATTATGCATAGAGTTAAATAATATAATTAATATTAATTTTTTATATATGTATCATATGTTAATTTAAATGAATTTATATTCATGATAAATGTCTATGAAGGTGTGAAAATTCAAAGGTTCTTCACTGGGTGTTTGAGGCATGTTTGTAATTTTGAGTGAGCATATAGAAGTGGTTTGTTTAAGGTATTTTTCCATATATGGTGAAGTATAATGGAAATTATTATGACCTTGAGATCATTTATGTTCTATCCATGTGATTTAGTGATGTGGTTTTTTGTCAAAGTTGAGTGTATACTTCAGATATTCAAGGAGTATGTCGAATGGTGTGGTTCAAGGAGTGAAATGAGATAAATAGTGTTGGGTACCTCAAATGAGATTATCAAGGGTATAATTTAAGTGCGTGTGAAGTTTTTAATTAGTTTATGAAGGCTCAAAATGTTCCAAGGTGGTTAAGGTGAAACATATTATTTGCGAAGACGTAATTACATTAAGTCTCTATTAAGCCTAATGATGGTTTTGGTCCTTATGAGTGGTGACTGACCTATGTAGTGGTTGTTTCACTTGTGAAAAATGTTTTTTGATTTATTAAAATGTTTATAAAATAATTTATATGTCTTTTTTTGACAAATTTTATTAAAATCAAGAGTCAAGTATAAAAAGAAGGTCTAATAGGCCTAATTTGACTAGTTAGAATATTGAGGAAATGAGGTGGAGGGATTGAATACCATCATATATGTGTATTTAATATGTAATTAATTCATAAAAATGTTTTTGTATATTATGATGAATGATATATGATCTAAATCTACCTATAAGAAGGCTAGTTGAGTGAAGAGGTCTAATACGTTGTTTGAGAAGGATAGAAGAGTATGAAGAGGAAAAGAAGGTGATCATCAATAGTTGAGAGATAAATAGGTGTTAAAATGTGATCATAGGTTAAAATTGGTTGATTTGGTTCTGAGTCACCTAGGGGGTTGGTTCCTTCTTGTAAGTTGGTACTTGTTAAAGGACTAGCTGAGTTGTTACTTGACTAGTGAGGGGTTGGTGTTCCTTGTGGGGTTGGTGCCGCACTAAATATTGATCCATTGATTTTATAACTATATTCCAAGATATTTTTTATTGTTTTTTATTCCACATGAGGGTTTCCACATATTTATTATGTTCATATGTTGTATTCTTATGTGGATTTGTGTTTATGCATTGATCGATGTATGTATTTAAATAAATGCCTCATGAATGATAAGTGAAATTGAATGAATGTTTTAAGGGAAATAATTCACCCCCTATAATTATATGTAATTATAATATTCATACCTAATTTATGACTATAATTTTCAAAAATTGGTTATGGTAAAACTCAAAAATGATTTGTATGTGGTATTGTAGATGGAAGACACTCTGCCAGAAAAGAAGAAGGAACCAATGGAGATTTCTAAGGATTCCCCTATTCAGGATAAGACCATTCTTGGATTAAATTAATTCCCCTCAAAGGATAGTAGGGGAAGAACTAAAAATATTCTTCTAAAGGAATCCATCTAGGAGACTGAGGAGAAGCAAAAGACTACTCAAGATAATACAAGCTCTGAACAATGTTTTAGTTTTGGCTAATACTCTGTTAGTGGTCTTTCAAGTTTATGGTGTAATTCCCATTGGTCCATATTTTTTATTCTAGGACTTTGGTTTTTTTATGCTTGGCTGAAGTCATTATCTAAAATTGTTGATGATCTTCAGATATTTATCCTTTTATTCTACTTTTGTTTAAACTAGTGGTTTAAGGGACCCTATAAAACCTACTTTATTCACCCTATCTAATAAAAAAACATTCCTAAATCATTTGTCTAACACATTCCATAAATTTATCCCATCACACACTAAGCTTATTCATTTTATCATGTCAATTAATCATGTTATTATATATGCCATTCATTACTAATTTTGTCTCATTCAATATTTGGGAATAGAAAATTCCCTCACTTACCCCATATCTACCTACTTATAGCTTCTCATACTAACCTAGACATTAATCACTCACCTGGTTTCCTTATAAGCATTAT